>NW_023611779.1:0-102740 GCF_013339725.1 Rhipicephalus microplus
TCGTGGCAAACTAATGCCCCAGTAGCATTCGAGTGACGCTACGTTATAATTTCAGATATTGTAAGGCTGGTAATTTTGTTTTTCAGTGCTACAAATTCCGATTAGACTAAAAAGTTCTTTTCATTCATTGCGTCGCTAAGCGCTGTTCGATATGAGTAAATAAGTCAGAGTTCTGATTTGTGTTTATTAAAAAAAAGCCCCACTTACAAATACTTTATTAAGCATCACATGAGCTCAAATCATTTCCCACTGGCTTTATTTATTGAATTTAACCACTGTCATTTAACCACTGTCATTGACAGTATAGGGTTTCCATTACGTTAAACATCCCGCTTACATAATGAATAAATAAGTTCCAAGATATTAAAGTTTTAATGATATAAATAAGGCTATAATAATAAAAAGTCTTCCCAAATAGCAGAACTGCGTTTTAGCAAACCTGTAATCGCGTTTTTAATAAGAAATACATGAGTAATGTCAGTGGGAATTCTGCACACAATAAACGGGGTGTTGATTTCTTGTCATGGGATGATCTGCCGTGTAACAGGTGTTATAAGTTGTTAACGATACGCTTTACCCGTTCCTGTAAAACTGTTAACTTATAATGCGTTATTTTTATCTCACATTCATTATGCGCATCCAGAATGGGGCACCACAACTCAGTTTGAAACAACTTTAATAAACTATTTCTTATGCAGAAGGCAATATTACGCATCGTCACTAATGTATCGTATTTGGCTCATACCGAAAACATAAAAAAATGCAACCTAACTAAAGTCTATAACATCTACAAAACTAGACTCTTGTGCGAACATCACATTGTGTGTGAAACGCAACACTTCCTTATTGTAAGAATTTGAAAGTTATCTTGCCATTGATCCTGCTATAGCACTCAAACTTCAGGTGTATGGAAGGTTCCGCACTTTAGAACAAATAATTGTTACCAAATGCTGTCGAACAATCTCCGCAGACTTCTTAACTCATATAACAGATCCGGCTATCATTTACCACATTTATCAATATCAATATTTAAAATACTATCGCCACTCTATGAGTGTAATATACAAGTGTATTATGTACCCTACCATATGTAGCCCTACTGCGCTAAGGGGATGAGGTCTCCCCCAAGCCGCGTTGATGCGGCTTTTTTATCCCTCCCCCACCTCCATTTACCACTATGTTGGAACATGCGTGTAAATGGAAAACAACAAATCAAATCAAGATCATTCCCGCGACGTGGCGTTATCTTGTCAAGGCGCCACCATGATGTAGTTTTTGTATGAAGAACATTGAATCTGGTGTAAAATAAATGAAAACACCTCAGCCAGGATAAGGCTGGTAGCGTAGTCAGTAAAGCAAGCAAGCAAGCATACAAGTAAGATTCAAATTGGTCGTTGACCTCACAAGGATCATTCTTAATAAATTGTCCCCTTGTCTTTTAAGGTTGATGTAGTGCTTTTGAGCGCAGTTTGCAGTGAAGGCATTAAAAAGGCTCCTAATCATTTGAAACGTCCTACTCTTTAGAAGTCGTGATCTTTCAGAAAGTAACAGAAAGTGACGTTTCCATCCTGTAGAGTGATGCATTTGGAAAGCGATATATTGCATCTTGTCAAAACAATACTAATATAGTCACAAAATGCCATTTTTCATTTGACGTACTACTGTTAAGAACACAGCTTATATATGTAAGAAATCCATACTATAGCCCTGCATGGCCGAGGTCCCAGAATCGTCAGTATGGTGCTACGTTTCAAGAAATTGAATGTCTTACTGGCTCTTATGTTCACCTTTCATTGGTGCGCTGGAAAACGCGTCGACTTGATGACGGTAAGGTAGGCTTTATGAGCTCCTAGTGAAAAGAAAACTGATATCTCTGGGTCACATGTGATTGTTTTGCAACATGTTTCTACTTTATTTAGTGTGGACATAAACAATTCAATTAGTATTTTACTCATATAGATCTTGATGCGGTAAGCGTAGTCAGTCATCTGTACACCATAGGTGCCATACAAAAAACAACGTACGCTCGAATCCAAGAAAGATAAAAAAACGTGGTACACTTAATGTCTCCAATTTTCCTCGTAATACGGTATAATGCGCATGCATGACCGAATTGCATGAAAAGTAAATTTTGTTTTCAAATAAAATAAATTTTCAACGAAGATAAAGTCGAGAAGCATCGTTTTACGAAGAGTGCCTTTTCGTGAATTCACGATCATGCCAACAGTGACGCAAGCTACACAGAGTGTCCCACGTAACTTTAGCCAGAGTTTTAAAATATGCCGGAACATGTTATTATGACCTGACCAAGTGCATGTTACTATAACATCTGTGCTGACATTATGCTGACATAGGTGCTGACATAGTGTGAGAAAAGTCTACGCATCAAAGAAGGAGACAGTTACATGCTAAGCTTTTAGTACCTCTCGCGCGTGATGATGTGTAACGTGATATCAATTCAATAATTGCCATGAAACGCTAAAGAAATTCGTCATTTTTCTACAGATGTTGCTTTGGTGCCGGGCATGTCAGTAGTACATGGTGCTATGGCGATGACCGCATCCGCTCGAATTGTTTTGAGTGTCTTGAAGCGAGCCATGATTATTTTCGAAAGGAAGCATGAGCCAGAGGCGAGTATTCTAAGAAGCTGTCAGCATAGCAAAGTCATTAGTGTGGCCTCTGGCCACTCGGGGAACACTGGGAATAAAGAGGTGCACCACGTATGTTGTGCGCTAACGAATCGTGATTCGCGTTGCTCAGACCCTGTTTTCCTTTGAGCACCAATTTCATTTACCGACATAACGAATATTTATAAAAAGAATGCGGCTTCTATTCTAATTTGAATGACAACCAAACGAGAGTGTCGTTTATAATCCTGCACCGCATTTAATTTTATTTTTGCCCTAGCCCTCACGAATTCTGTCCAAATTCTAACACACAAGAATTGGCCACTAAATGCACTAAGTGTTGCGCTGTGAAGGCTATCCTCCAGCCAAAATGCACCTGCAAGCTCGCTCATGGTCAGCATGAAGGACCCTATTAAAACATACCTAGCTATTGTGAGGAAGATTATGCGCCTCTATCCAGCAGCATCACCAACGCCCACAATGCGCAGCTCGTGCTTGGTATAACTGCTGTGCCTCTGGATGGTTCTTCACGTTTCCTGCCTCTTTTTCACCACTTCTACCTGATGGCTGAGTGCACACTAAAGGCGCTGTGCTCGCCCAATCAAAGTCCGGCTATTCAGAATCGGCGTAGTCTACGCTAGTCGCACGCTTGCGAGAGCACCCTTCCACTCTTCCGCACCCTTCCACCCCTCCCTGCTTAGCTTCCAGCACTTTCGTCGGGACGAGGGAAGAAATAATACAATTGCAGCATGCAACAAACCTTTGTAACTCCAGTCGCACTAGACGAGTTCTTAAAATTTTTGCGGCGTTGAATTCGTGAGGCAATAAACTCTTCTAATGAATTCAATTCACGGTTATTTGAAAAAAGTATTTTAGGGTCCCTTCAACGTATTTTGTTCGACAGGTGCCACGATGAAAACGAGTCCATTTGGCGATAGTAGCGTGCACTGGTCCAATCTACTGTGTGCGTGTTTGTGTGCGTGCGTGTGTATGTAACAAAACATATATAAGTATGCACTTAGTGGCTGAGGGGTGTACTAGGGGCCAGATTTCGCTATCGCGTTCAACTCCTAAAGGCGAAGCTTAAGGGTACCCAACTTTTTTAAGAGTAGACTCACGAGCTCCCGGGACAGTTGAACTACACACTGGGTGTTATGCTGTAGACATACTTGGTATTTTGCCACAGAAAGAAACACAGTCTTCTCCCCTGAGAAACATTCGCTTACAACACCTTCATAAAAACACGGGATTTTCGCCCTTCGTTTTACTCCTGGACTCAAACCTTTTCATACAATCGACACTCTACTTCCTTGCCGTGCCGATGATTCCGAGTGTCCACCTGCCTGTCACGCTGCTCGACAAGGCAGAGTGCCGTCAGCTCTCCCGCACGTTTACCTCGCAAGAGAAGCAACACCAAAAAAAAATCGAAGCAGATCACTTCCAGATCATAGCAATGTCCCAGATTTTTTTGCTTAATTATCAGACCCATACTGAACTCTGGGGCTCTTGTCAATGCTTGTTCCCAGGCAGAATGACCTTACTCTGTTCTGGAGAAAAACCTGTTCGGTTATTTTCTTTTCAAGTTGAATTTTCGATCAGATGACATCATGTGCCGGTGTGAACGGGATGCCGTCGATGTTTTCCACCTCAAGATTTACCAAGAACCTCTGACAAACTTTTAGGTAGCCAGAATGGCGCCTCATTTATCGGGGGCGCCTGCATTCAGCAGCATCGCAAGATGCCCTGTTTATGTTTTGAATCGCTACTGTGCCTCTAAACGATTCTTCATCCATCCGCGCCGCATAAAGCTAACTTCCCTGCACAAGAGATAAAGCTCTTCACCCTTTCTATTGTTGCCATGGCAATTGATATCGCTGCCGACACGAAGGCACCCTGAGGTTTACATCCTCTTCGTCAATAAAGTTGATTCCTCCTACATATATTACCATTGGTAAGATCTATTGGGTAGAAAATATAGAACACAACTTAATTCGGTCATTTATCGACACGAGCATGCGCTTGAAAACCACCAGATGGCTCGTGAGACGTGCACTGTGCTATGTATAATACCGAAAACAATTGGTGTGAGGCTGTCTGCGTTAGCTCAGCAGGAGGTGGTTGTCGAGGCAGCAGACAGACTAGCAATGGGAACGACCGGCGCTCGGGTATACAGTCTGTGATACGGGTGCCTATTCGTGTGGAGAGCGTTCATGTGAAACATCTACGGAGGGAAACGCGTACAGTGAGACACCACACTGGTTGAATGAGTGGAAGACGATGTAGGCTACTTTTGTCGGTGATACCGTAGCCTGCCTGCACACTTGAGCAACAACACATCGGACAGCAGACTTGACCTCATAGTTTACTATGCCATCGTTGGCCACCGTAGGAACAATCACTCGATGTGGACTTCAAAATTGACTTGAGTGCTCTTGTGAATGGGTGTTGTCAAGTAAAAGTGGTCCAACACATCAGCACTTCTAGAGGCGTAGTGCTTATGGAGATGTAGCTGAGAGGTAGTTCATGGCTATTTTTTTAGCCATTTTTGTTCGTTGTATACAAGCATATACAGATAATACAAATTGTTTTGCCTGCATATTTGTAAATACAAGCAAAGTGAACATAGCACTTCCAAAAGCCGCGAGCGGCTAAACGGGTTGATAGATTGATTTGTGGTGTTTAACGTCCCAAAACCACCATATGATTATGAGAGACGCCGTAGTGGAGGGCTCCGGAAATTTCCACCAGGTGGGGTTCTTTCACGTGCACCCAAATCTGAGCACACGGGCCTACAGCATTTCCGCCTCGATTGGAAATGCAGCCGCCGCAGCCGGCATGCGATCCCGTGACCTGCGGGTCAGCAGCCGAGTACCTTAGCCACTAGACCACTGCGGCGGGGCGAAAACGGGTGAAACATAGCAGACAAATAAGCAAGGTCCATGAATTCATTCAGAATATTCATTTATTCTGAATTTACTGATGACAATTTACAATTGAATGTATGTAGTATCCATATGCCTTACGAGTATAGCTGATTCCAGGGTTGCACCATGTATCACATTGTTTGTGCTTAGTTTTTCCGCTCGACATGACAACAAAAAGCACTAAAACTGATTTGGAATGTGTTCTGATTTTAGAAGAACTGAAATAGTCATTTTCAAAACATTCATCTCGTCGTTTCACATTCAAAGCGTCTCTGAAATGCCTCCGTGACCTTCACAACTCTATAACTCCTTGTTGGGTATAACGTAATCATGATATATTCGTTCTCATCTAATCACACATTTGCTATAGACCACCTGTTTGCGGTATTCTGCTGCTATGATGCGTTTTCATTTTTCTATCCAACGGGCACATGAGGGAGGGTGTTATGCCCCGAGCGAGAATGCGGTAGGAGCCGCGATGTCGTATAGCAATTCAGAGGATAGAAAAAAGAGGAAAAATTATGGCGATTGCGCCAGATCATAATATTAAAATTTTGAAATTAGAATTCAACTGAAAAGATGCCTTCAATCAATGTCTAACAGATTACCACCCGGGGTCCTTACAGACGCAGTTCCTGCTTCGCAAATAAAAAAATGCCTCATGTATCCTACGTACCCTTTTGTCCCTATATCCTGCTACTACTTGGCATTCATGAAATTATGGGGTGCGCCCACAATTGGCAGAGTGACTTGCCAGGTGGCTGCCCACTGATCGGCGCGCAAGATTTTGTGCTCCCTCAGGTGATCGTTTAACTACGACCTCTCTGACTGATGTAGTGTAGACCACATGTTAAAGAAGTCACAAACACAACGTTCGTAATGCATTATTCAAACATTCTTGCGTGCTTCTACTGCACCCGACACTTGAAGACTATTCGTAGTTACCTCTTTTACATAAAAAGCCTAGCTTGTTTTCTGCCTTGAAAACAACCTTCACCCGCGTTTTTTCAACGATTCTTTTTAAGCAGTGCGAAAGTTTGTGCACATACGGAATGGCAGACTCTTTCTGCTATGGCTCGCCCTGAGATGCGTGCTGCGAATTTTTCGGCTGCTTCAATTCATTCAGAAATGACTATGCTATGCCTGACAGCAAGCAATTACCAAGAAAAGCCTGCTTTTTTCAAGTCTATCAATTTGATTGCTAAAACTGCTTTAAACCTGGTGATCACAAGACCTTCACAATGATGCCATCATGCATGCTTTCGCCAATCCTCGGTTGATAAGCTTGTAGTGCGCTGAACTAAAGGTTAACAGGACTTTCTAGGAGCGAGGAGCGTATTGCAAGCCCACGCGCTTTGGCAGAAACGTAATATCAAGGTCTAAAAATCCAAGTTTGTTATTCTCAGGGAACTACATCGTCAGCAGCAGATTACCCTTGTACTCAGAAAATGTGCTCAATATTTCACCAGCGTGTTGCCGTGTGTCCCACTGCTCTGCACTATAAAGCACTAAATAACATCAATATAGCAAAACAACTTAATGGTATGTGTCTCAACAAGCCTCGCTTGTCGGCGTTTGCCATAACTAGCTAATAAAATATCACTGAAGACTGGAGCCAAACGTACACACACGCACTGTCTTTGAATGTGCCATTTGCCGTTTCTCCTGACGAACGTCGACTGCAAACAAAAACATAGAAGTTTAAGAAAGCTATCTATCTCCTAGCTATCCCTGTCTCAGGACATTTTGTGCGAGGAGATGAAAGACTGCATTCGACACTATAGTGAAAATTAATTTCGTAAATTTTGTTGGACTGACGCAGATAGCTTTCTTCAAATTTTGAAGTGAAAAATTCTGAAACAGAGAACGACGTTGGTTAGAAGTTTGGTTGACAGCAGAGAGTTCACAGGAAGAACATCACGTGTTGCGCTGGTAGATAGGTGTGAAAGATGTTTCCCAGAGGTGAGGATCATGTGACATACCCTATTCTGCACAGGACGTGTAAATGCAATGTGTGTAGACGAGCCCTCAATATGACGTAGTATTAGGCAATGTGAAAGGCGTAAGAGCAGTTGTTAAGCCACTGCCACAAATGACCACGCATAAGCGGCTGCTTAGAAAGTGCAAAAGGAGAAAAGAAAGCGGCAACAGTTTCGAAGGAAATGTTAGGTAACAAAGAGTAAGGATGGGAGTTTAACACGATTGCACTACTAGATGAATGAGGCATGTCAACAACGGAGTTTGTTAAGGAGCGAAAGTACAGTGGGGCACTGAAATATGCTGCACATACGCGGCCACTGTAAAATGAAACACGGCACGCATGGCCACTCTCTTCAACCCACTAAGCGGACACCGCACGAAGTGTTGCGGCGCAAGCGGGATCAGCACCAAAGGTGGAGTTGATGCCACGTCTTCTGCTATGGTGCATCCCATTTCGCACGCGCGCAATATGGGTATCGCTGCTCGAGGTGAATTATGAGGCACCGCAGAAGACGACGTATGACTAACTCCACCTGTGGCGCTGATTTCACTTGTGCCGCAATAGATCGGACGGCGCCCGTCGTGGCGCCTCCGCGGAGTGCTGTTACCCACTCTATGTTTCCTCTAACAGCAGCCGCTACTGTACGTGGAATTAGAAGCAGACAAATAAATGGCGTAGTAGGAGAAGGTGTGATGTGAGTAGCGAATAGAGGTTGGGTATGGAGGACAATTTTAAAGAAAGGGAGAGAGTGTACGCCATTTATGGTGCCAGCAAAGTAATGCATAGCTATATTAGAGGAGTGTCATGCCAACAGGCATAAAGAAAGGATGCGAACTATAGTAGAATTGACTAAACTAGTGTTCTGACCCAGGTTGCGTGGAGATGTGAAAAAACAATGGCGAATTAGACGTACGTTAGAAATCACCGTTATGCAAAGCTTGCAGAGAAAAGGGGACCACGCTGTAATATTTTTACTGAACGACACGTCATGAAATGACGCTAAATATATGTATAAATGTTGCACGCACAGACATATGTTGAAGAGTTACACATGTTTATATAGGTAGAACTGTTGCTAGCACACACATATGTTGAAAACTTGCAGATGTTTATATAACCAGTTGTTTGCACTTGCGCAACGATGCCAAGAAAACCATGAGTATTAGCACCAACAGAAGCGATAAGCTGATATGAAGCGCTGGTTCTCGCCAGGATGGTAACCCTAGACAATGCTACATAAATTAATCAGCGCATGGCGCTCAGTTACAACTGATGTTAACCCGATGACATGGCTGTTTCATAGGAGTGCGTATGCAATGTTTATGAAAGTGAATAGCTGACACCTCAACCACAAGTGACACTTCACGAACATTACCTGCTTGGAAAGTAGTTCCCGAGACCTCGCATGGCTCCCTGGTAGAATGTTTTATTGCAACATAGAATGCTTAAATTCGAACCCTGCTGGGACCCTTGAAATTTATTCATTGCATTTGTTGGGCCAACGCGGCCAATGTCAGGTTTTTCTCCTGCTGGGACCCTTGAAATTTATTCAATGCATTTGTTGGGCCAACGCTGCCAATGTCAGGTTTTTCTCCTGCTGGGACCCTTGAAGTTTATTCAATGCATTTGTTGGGCCAACGCTGCCAATGTCAGGTTTTTCTCAACGCTCGCGTGTTAAAACTATCCATCTGTGTTCTCATGTTTCTTGGCTAGATAGTAGATTCTAAGTGCGAATCACATGTGGCACATACCCACATACTATTGGCATATACCCACCCTCGTGTATATGCCACTGTCTGGTGGTAAGTGCTTAACGACGTATGCAACGGGATTTTGAAGCGTTATTCTTGTCTTGACCGTGGCATCATATTCATCAAAACATCTTACTTTCCCTTACTAAATTTATTTAACGCCAAGTGAAGGGGGTTATCACGAGAGCATCCAGACATAAGCGGCTAGATAGCTAGATAGATAGATAGATAGATAGATAGATAGATAGATAGATAGATAGATAGATAGATAGATAGATAGATACGCAGGTAAGTGCTTACAGTACGCAAACAAATGCTTCGCATTTAAAAGTTTGTCGAGAGATGTATGCAGACGGGTAAGGAAAAAAGAGATTGTGGAAACGAGACGCAAAGTGTTCTAGTTTGTTCCTGAAGTTTTCTAAAACGACAGATTTAGATACATTAATCTGGCTAGTGTGTTGAGCACCCACTGTGGTGACTCCATTTCTCTGGTTGTGTTTAAGACCTGACATTACTGTTATTAGAGACATCGAGTGATGTTGTGACCCTAAACACAGGACATGGCGTGCGTTTGAATCCTGAAGTGTATAACGACGCATGTGACGTGACATAATAGTGAAATAGACGTGGCGGGTGGTGAAGTGATTAGTGATAATGGTGTCATGTGAGTGTGCTAGTGAAGTGCATCAAGAGGACGTGTATATGATGCCCATTGACGTCCGAAGGCTCTGGGGTGTCAGAACCTTTCCATGTGCATGTCAACTGATTGTAGACGAGGGTGAAGACGAGGAAGATTTAAGAAAAAAAGAACGATATTAGTGAAAAAATTAGGAATAAAGAAACAAAAAGACCGCACAGTGAAAAAAATTGACAAAAAATAGAACACAATGAAGAACAAGCAAAAGAACAGGCACGAGAGGCGACGTGGAAGGCGAGGAGAAGCAGAATGGTCGGAGCACACCTGGAACTACAAGAAGCGGACGGACGAAGGGTGGAAGTGGCACGGCGTCCGAGCGTAGTACACCCGAAGAGCTCCTGGCAAAGTGCCCCAGCCCTCTCGGCAACGCTCAGTGAGCTGCGGAGTGCGACCGGGACAGGAGTTAGGCTTAGCGACGTCATCCTAGTTAGGAGGCGAAAGATGTGCTGGGGCTTGGCTTTTTAGACAGTGCATGACAAGGACAATGATACAGCCTCTGCGGGGACCGAACGCTGTGGTCACGTGCTACTGCAAAGACTCCACGGTGCACCTGACGGCCGTTCACCTGTGGGGCGACGGACTTCATAGACGCGACTAGTCTTTATGGCTCGACGCCTGAGCCACCATAAATTCAGGCCATGCACCTGTGCTCTAAATATGTCTTTCTAGGCTGTGTATGCACAGTGTAGGGGACCGTGCACGTTAGGTTTCAAGTATTCTGCTACCGGGACATTTCATAGTTTTCTTTCTCTTATAAAGATTTTTCATGCTCCTTTCGCTCTTGTGTAGTGCTTAACATTAAGAGACCATGGTAGTGATGAAATCAGAAGTGAAACATTGTAGCCGCTTGATGAACTAGCCTGTATAATCTTTGACTCTTCATGCTTGTTTGTGCACTCTGTAGGAGTCCGCTCGAAGCTGAATGATGCCACTCGGCAGCCGTAACAGCAAACGCACTGGGTGGGCCCGATTCTTCTAACTGGCGTCTATAAAAGACTACAATTGATACCTTAACTCAGGTTCAATGTCGTTGATGCTGCAAAAGGCTCTAGTTGAACTCATCAATGTCACAGCGTCGTCAAGATTGTCCAGCGTTTCATGCAATTGACTCTTAGCAGCAGCTTGGCTGCATATAAGGTATGGTCAATTTGTAATAGTGGTGGAAGGCTGTGTCCATCAGTAGCTCTTCTAATCGCCCAGACCTTTTTTCGCTATTTGCAGGACGCAGCATCAACTCAGTCTGCTCAGTCTCGTTCAGGGTGAAGACAGCGCAGACTTGGCATACATGCCTGGCATTATTAATTTAGACTTGATCGATGATTTCCTCGTCAACATGGCATTGTTTTTGTTTTCATTTTATGGTTTTATCAATGTTACGCCAATACAAATATTTAGCAAGGGTGGACCTAGACATTTCCCTTGAAAGTGAATGACATTTATCTAGTCAGGTTGTTTTTAAGGCGCACCGCCTCGATTAGCCTAATCTTAGCACAATCCTACTGAGCTTAGCAAGACAAAACCTAAATAACTCGTTCTTAGTAACCAAGTTCCCATTAAATCGTGACATAAATATCTTGGCTTTAGCAGGACTTCATATAGGCAGCTTCATCTTAACGTGCGTTAGCTTAAGTAGTCACATCGTATACTTGAATAATTACTTATTGAACCGGTTGCAAATGTTGAGAAAACGCGCAGCAGATTAGGTAGTTGACGAAGAACAACGAGTTAGAAAAGAGCAACCCAGGTAGGGCAAGAGTGATATAAAACTGCCACATTTCACGTTGTTCATAACAAAATTAACGCCACGAAGTTGGTTTTTCAAACCCATGATTTTCAAATAACATTGGTCATATTATCCTAGTGAACGTCCAGCCAAAATATTATTTGAAAATTTTGTACAACGCTGGTTCAAGAATGTTTCGGTAATCTATTCTTTAGAGAGATCGAACAACCACTGCAAGTCTTAAAAAATAGTGTTCTATACTCCGCATTGTAATGTTTTTTTTCGTTTTTTTTCTTTACCTCTCGTTTACTCATCCTGTTGCCCTTACCATGCTCTTAGTTTTCTCGTTCCTCTCCGCCTACTGTGTGCACTCTTTCTGTAATATCTCAGGGGAAAATAAGAGCGGCTACCCGTAGCTTACTCTCAACTGAATGAAACAGAAGATGAAGTATACAGTGAACGTAGCTTCGCCATATTACGTAGAACTTTCAAGAACGACTATGAAGAGATTTTTTCCATATACATTAAAACCTAAACTACGCACCCGTTTGTGCGTATAAAGAAAATAACTTCCTCTGCTTAGAAAATACAGAAAAAGTACCTCTCATGCTTTACAAACACACGCGTATTGTATATATATATATATATATATATATATATATATATATATATATATATATATATATATATATATATATATATGTGACGCTATGATGACTGGGTGACGTGGCCCCGCTCATACTCCATGTTTTTTCTATTCTCACTTCTTCCTCTTCTGCTTCTACCAACCGTCGCTACCTTCTTACATCACATGATTCCCCCTCCCCCCGAAAGAATGCGCGAGCTACAAACTATGAAGCATGAACAAGTGGTGTCTCATCCTGGGAAAAAATATTACAAAATAGAGTAGTTCCATGTAACACGGCAGTTCCAAGCACTTGCACAAACACATTCACAGGAAAGGCAGTCCAGTGACATCTACGAGACCTCAGGTGGGCGAGGTTTGCTGTTGCGTTCTGGAGAGCATGACCATGCATTCCACTTGGAAAATGATGATGACACAGCCTGGATAGTAGCGAAAAACGAACAAGGTTGGGAGTCCTTGTAGCGTTGGAAGGTTGGATGACTAATGCGTTGGATTCCGAGTTGTGGCTGCGATAGATGCATTGTATCTAGTATGCGTGCTTTTTGAGAGATGGTGACGGCTAAATGCCTGTGTTCTGGCGGCGTGCAAGAAGTTGCTCCGCGTATTAATGGGCGTTTTCCATGGTGTTGTCGTATGTGTAACCACTGGCGCAGAAAGCGTCTGTGGCGATGTTCCTTCATCCGGAAACGTCTTTTTTCTTGAAATGGCCCTTGGATCAAAGTTCTTAATTTTTTAAATCGTTCAAGTTGGGAGCGTGCTTCCATTAAAGTTTTCATTCGTCGTCGTCTTTTCTTGGTTTGGTGATGGTGTTGAGAAAATTGCGAGTGGTCATCGTCGTTGAATAGGAGACGCTGTCGGTAGGACCAGCATTATTTACGAGTGGGATGCAAGCATGATTTGTGTCAAGGAAAGCAGTAGATACATATTCGCTTTTATCGGCGAGACTTGCATACAATAGTGACTCCGTACTGCTTCGACTTTCAGTTGTTCCGGTTCCTGAGGATGACATCACCGCAAACATGGCTTGACGTGGTTCTGATTCCGTATGTTTGTTTCTTTGCGGGAGAATCGAGCCAAGCGTTCTTGAAGTACAACCACTTTCGGAATGGCAGTGGCTTGAAAAGTTATTTGGCCGATATTTCAGGTGGTCTGTTGCGTATGTGGCGATATCTTGAGGGGTGCGATGAGAGTGACGAGCACCAGACGAGCTACTTGGCACAGAACCAAATGATGGCTTACGTAAGCAAGATGAAGAGTCAAGGACTTTGGGTGCTTGAATACTGTCTTGATTTGTGTATTGCATGGAAGAGGTTAGTGTTGGCGATATTCGTGCAGATGCGAAACCAGGTGGAAGGTTGGGTCTTGCAGAAAAACGGCTCGAATGTCTTTCTATGAACAGATGACTGACTTCCCTTGACGGGAATCGTAAATTTCTGCTCTGTGCTCGAATGCGTGAAGGCTGTGTATGAATGTGATTACTGAATTTGAATGCATCGATATGGCTGGTTGTAACCGAATCTTGATTACAGTCTTGAAACCAGATGATCATTTCTTCTTTTATCTTTTGCCAAGACTCGTCGTTCTCGAATATGTGGGTAAGGTAAAATTTAAAGGCCTCACCAGTGACGTAGTCACTGAAGTTCGTAACCATCTCCCGTTCCGACCAAGATGCAGCGGTTACGTGGAGCTCGAACAGGTCGAACCAGTCCTGTACAGGTCCATCGTCCACTGCTCCGGCGTACTTTGGGATGGGAAGGTCGTCTGATGGTGCTGTCACAATGCTGGTCTTGGTGTAGTGTTGGGATGTACTTTTGTGGTCCACGTTCGGTCACTGCGTCTTGCTGAGACGTTCGGAGATGGTGGCCGGTTGATGAAGTGGCCGCCAGGTCTTCATCCTGTCGACTCGTGTGACGCTATGATGACTGGGTGACGTGGCCCACTTATACTCCATGTTTTTTCTATTCTCACTTCTTCCTCCTCTGCTTCTACCAACCGTCGCTACCTTCTTACATCACATATATATATATATATATATATATATATATATATATATATCGCCGTAAAACTCTAAATATTGCCGTCATATCACGTGATACCAATACATTGACATCGGGTGTCAGAACAAGGGATCATCGTAATTACATCATAGTTCAAAGTCAGCCACACCCACTACAAAAAACACACGTGTCAGCGCCTTTAAGGCCACGTAGTGGGTGCATATCAAGTTTCATAGTACGCACTAAGAACAGAAAATCGCTATGGCGGTCAATTATTAAAGACAAACTTTAAGGGTCCCCCAATTCTGATAACTAACCGATGCTCTAGAGATGTTTTCAATCTAAGAGGTACCGGGCGAACAGAGGAAGGCGTAGGCATACAGCCAGCGCAAGCGATGACCACGAGTTCGATCGTGAGCGTCGAGATAGTCAAGGCAAACTGACATCGGGGGCCTGAGAAAACCTACCGCACTTCTCTTTTTAAAAAAGCGTGGCTGCCTGTTCTAAACTAATAAAAAAGCATGCTGAAGCTAGGGTACGTTCAGGTAGTGCTTCAAAAAAAAAACCATGAACAAGTACATTGTGTCTATGAAGAATCCCGTGTTCACGAATTTTCGGTAGTGCGATAAAGAAGCGTGTGGCACGTGCCTAACTTCTCTGAAGTTCTGTTGTTATAGCATAACCAAATGTTTCAATGCTCGCCTTTTTCACTTTCGCATTTTCTGAGATTCTCTCTCTTTATTTGCCTCACTTTCTGTCACCTCCTGGCCCTTTTAGGACTCAAGTGAAAAGTAAAGAACAGGAGCAAAAGAGCACGTGCCAATTCATCATGAGAGAAATTTGAGTCAGGTGACATTTTCCGCGGAGCTAGAGAAGCTCAGCTGGTAAAACTAATGTGCTCAGAGCTTGGTCCCTGTTGAAGCCACCAGCTCAGAGACCTGCTACTTTCATCAATTCTACTAACGGATGTGAAATTTGCTTTTTTTTTTGGACCTGCTACTTTATCTCAAGTTATTCTTTCCCTCGCTATGAAGTGAAGCTATAGATGAAAGAAAACTATAGAAAGAAAACTACAAGAAAACTATAGATAAAACAATACCACGGAACATGCACATGCCACATGCATAACGCCGTACTAGAAAAAAGAGCAATACAAGCCACCGCTATAGGCAACTACCCCCCCCCCCCATTTATCCAAGCACTTGGAAAAACATAGTCGACATACGCACTTCATGGACATCAGATAGATGCGCACTAAGAGATGACGACAAGGTCACAAAATCTGGAAGTGTTCTGGTTCTCCGCGCATCGCTGTATAAAAACCAGGTGTTGCGAGACCGATATAGGACACTGTACTCAGCACATTACGCCCAAACGCGACGCTCATTGCAGTGTAGATGCCAACCCTGCATGCACATGAGCTACAACGGAGTGGCTAGTGCACGTGATGATGGAAGAAAACGACGTTAGCCTGCCCATATTTTTTATATCGCATAGGATCACTCCCTTTGTAACCGATATCGCATGGTGGGTTGCGCCAGAATAAAATGGTCATTCAATAACTTTGCGGCACAATGGGAACATGTGTTAACATCGGACCACTTGCGGGTCTTGATGTCTTGGCTCTTCAAAGACCCTATGCTTCGTTGAACAAAGGAGCATCAAGGGCCACCAGTTGGGTGTGGAAAAGATTGGGTTGTGTCAGTGGTGCAGCAACTGTTACCATTTTTAAGGGGCGTGGTCACACGCGCGGAAAGTGTATGGGTATTGTTTCGTTTCCGCGGGCACCCATATTTCGTACGCCAGCCTTTAGGATACTTACGAGACATCAGATCGTAAACGAGCTAGTTTCTATTCTTCAGATTTCAATTTTATAGTAGAGCATTCATTGTTTCGTGCTGTCAGCTCAGCTATAGATTTTAATTGTTGTCTGAACAAAGTTCATTACACATCAACGACAGTATCGGGACTGCACTCATGTGCTACTATATTGCAGCCCTCTCAGCCATGCTTTGTCAAACTGTGCGTGTGAACCATCCGCATTGTCGCGGGTGGGTGTGATTCACTGGGTGCGACTCACTGTGAAGGCGCTTTGGGGACCGCCAAAGAGCAGTACAGAATACCAGCACGAGATTGCGTTCAGGAAAAACCCCAAGGCGAACAGCATACCCAAGTTATGGAGCCAGTCGGTGAGAGGAATTGCCTCAGTTTCAGTGCGCTCAATGCTCTACCCATTCCTTTTTCGTCACGTTTTAAAATATTGAAGTGAGACCGTTCAAAAGCTCATTCTTCAAGCAAATTTGAGTCGTCATTATTGTTGTTAGTAATAAGCGACAAATGATCTTGTTCGGGACCAAAAAATAGAGAAGCTGCAAATAAATTAAAGTGTAAGAATGTTCAGTCCGCGCCCCACCGCGGTGGTCTAGTGGCTAAGGTACTCGGCTGCTGACCCACAGGTCGCGGGTTCAAATCCCGGCTGCGGCGGCTGCATTTCCAATGGAGGCGGAAATGTCGTAGGCCCGTGTGCTCAGATTTTCGTGCACGTTAAAGAACCCCAGGTGGTCAAAATTTCCGGAGTCCTCCACTACGGTGTCTCTCATAATCATGTGGTGGTTTTGAGACGTTAAACTCCACAAATCAATGTTCAGTCCGAGAGTGAATCTAACCTAGGCCATCGGCAAGACAAGCTGGTATTTTACCCCAGAGCCACGATACTGTTTGAAAGGTCTTTGAAAAAGAGCAGGAAACAAAATACACTGTATGAATTTCTTGTAGTATAAGAAACCTCCGTAAAACATGTATTGTTGCGAGGAAGAAGCATGCAATATTGATAAGCGTCAGCACACGATACTTGTGCGAATAGTGTGTGTTTAAAGGCGCATTCTTTACAAAGACTTTTATTCATGATCAGCCGCAAAAGAATAAACAAAATGAGCAGCCTTGTAGGCTAACAAGTTGCCTTATGGAAGCGTAGTGGGTTCTATAGTCAACCGCTAGAGAAATTATTATGTCGTAGTGGTCCTATCAGAAGTTTCGCCCCACTGCGGTGGTCTAGTGGCTAAGGTACTCGGCTGCTGACCTGCAGGTCGTGGGTTGAAATCCCGGCGGGGGCGGCTGCATTTCCGATGGAGGTGGAAATGTTGTAGGCCCGTGTGCTCAGATTCGGGTGCACGTTAAAGAACCCCAGGTGGTCGAAATTTCCAGAGCCCTCCACTACGCCGTCTCTCATAATCATATGGTGGTTTTGGGACGTTAAACCCCGCATATCAATCAATATCAGAAGTTTGATTAGAAAAGACATACTTGGATTTTTTCAAAACGCTCAATCTTATCTAAATAGTGGTTCATTTATATATGGCAGGTTTAAGGCCACTGCCAAGAGAGGAATCTAGTCTACCACTTGAGCATCAGGTTCACACTAGGCCTCTTCAAGCTATTACATTGTACATTTGAAGATCAAGCTCAAACTTGGAATTTTTTCCCAGGGCCAACTACTTCTTTAAACATGGAAATAGAGGCTATATGCAATGTATTCGTTTTTTCACAGAGAATTGTTTGTGTGTGCGATAAAGGTCAATCTCATATATCAGATAATGTTCTATTACTGAGACAACCTTCCTCAATTACCTAGCAATGGTCGATTAGTCCTGCGAGAAAACTGTTTGCGCGAATATAGTGCAGGCTTCTTCTCTCATGCGAAACACATGAGAAATTTTAAAGATGATTTTCAAGTATTGTTCTCTTAAACTTTCGTAATGTATTTTTTCCAGTTCCTGAAAAAAGGGCAAACAATTTGGACGCTTTACTCTAACATTACCATTAACATAACTTGTCAAAATGATCGAGTGACATATAAGAATTGGAGAGATGTTACACTGAATAGAACGTTTTGGAATGAAAGCACAAAGTAAGTCTAAACGCCTTAATTTAGTACAGTAATGTAAGATTTGCTACTGCCTGCCGCGGTGATCTAGTGTCTAAGGCACTCGGCTGCTGACTCACTGGTCGCGGGATCGCATCCCGGTTGCGGCGGCAGCATTTTTCATGGATAGTGGAAAGGCTGTGTGTTCTTCTGCTAAGATTTGGTTGCATACGAAAGAACTGCAGGTGGTCTGAATTTGCGGAGCCCTTCACTACGTCGTTTTTTATAAATATATGGTGGTTTCGGGACGTCAAACCCCACATAGCAATGACCCGTCATGTTTTGCTACTGAAACAAATTAAGGCAGGATCACTAGTAGTGCCAACACTGAATAAAGTGCGACTGTGGGCAGTTTTTTGTAGCGATAACATTAAGGCACTTATATGGCTGAGATTTCGGTGTCGGCACCGGCAATGCCGTTGCTGGTTGCGAGCAAGAAATAATCATATCGTTCACATAAAAATCAAGAAAAATCAAATAAAACAAAAGTAAATATCTGCGGGTAAAAGTAAAGATTTGTTTTAGACAGATTGCTTGGCAAGCACGTTTTCTGCCACATAGCCACGCATTAGCTTAGAAATACTGGGAAAATAAC
This sequence comes from Rhipicephalus microplus, assembly GCF_013339725.1. Classification (NCBI taxonomy): domain Eukaryota; kingdom Metazoa; phylum Arthropoda; class Arachnida; order Ixodida; family Ixodidae; genus Rhipicephalus; species Rhipicephalus microplus. The sequence continues at coordinate 18,864 of NW_023611779.1, forward strand.
TTCTTGAAAATTCAGTCAAAATAACTTGTTACAGAAACATACGCGTCCTGTATACAGACTTCACGTCTTGTGTACAGACCGTTTCTGAAAGACACCGCCGACTATGCCAGCCGGACATCTGCACCTTGTGAAGCCACCTCGCCAATCATTGCATCAAATTGGCATGAACCTACAGAGGGAGTTCAAGACGTTCGATTCTAGAAACATTTAAATGAGTCGTCGTAGCTACCGTATACGTCATCCGCTACGCCGAGGCAAAGGCCTTGCTTAAAGTCCGTTCTGTCAACCTTACAAAGCCCGTCGATAACATCATCTAGCATCACGAAGCTCCAGAGGTTCTCATCACTGATAGAGGTGCCTTTACTGCGGCCCAAACGCCGGCTATCTTAAAGTACAACCACACAAGCCACCACCGGACCACCCCTTACCACCCACAAACCAATGAAAAAACCCAGCGTCTAAATAACACCATCGTCGATATGCTGAGGTACAGGCGTGAGCATAAGCATGCAGACCACGGGATCGCCAGACCGAAGGCATCGATGCGCTATCTGGGAATGATAAGCCTGCTACGGTGCACATGCGCGTCCCGTTCTTGCCAGCTGGTCTCTCATGTCGCTCTTTCTGACGCACTCCTAGCCAAAATGACAACTGGGTGTCGCTTTCCTTGATCGAACAAGTTTGTGCCGTTGTTTTTTTTTATTTTTGCATAGCGGCTGCAATGGCACCAGTTCCAGCACTGGACTCGTGTCGTAATTCATAGCGCTTCATTGGCATAACTAAGCGTAGCCAGCCCACCAGAACTTGATGATGATACGTTTTCTCGGCGCAACTCTTCTTTGAGGCACTAGGCCATGTTGAATTTAATTGAGCCTAGTTATGATGAAACAAGCGCAATAAGCACGAAGACATATCAAAACTATTGTTAGGCTAATTAAATTTCTTTTAGCTAAATCAGACTAGACTCAGTGTTTATATAAAGTATCTTCCTCAGCTTGAACTCTCTGAGTTCAAAAATTCAACTTCAAATATTATATTTTTGTTTATTTAGAACTTGTTCACTTGAACATATTGTTACACGACACCAGAATCCCGTCACCCCGTGGACGCACCTGACCTTTCAGCACATGATTCTGACCCTTGTGTCTTCGCCATGTCCGCTTTCACCGACATACGCAAGGAACAGCTCAGCGATGTCCACTTGCGGTCTATCATGCAGAGTCTACGCTCTCCCCTCGTGGACCCGTAGCTAAACTTGTTCGTTCTATGCAATCGCATTCTTTACCGACGCAACACCAGCGTCCAAAGGACCAGAGCTACTACTCGTAGTTCCTGTGACACTCTGTTCCGCTGTACTTGAACAGCTTCACGACACCCCAACCGCGGGACATCTCGGGGTCACGCGCACGTACGATCGCGTGCGGCGTAGATTCTTCTGGCCAGGCCTTTAGCGTTCTGTGCGCCGATACGTTGCTGCATGTGAGTCCTGGCAGCGCTCCAAACATTCACCTTGCCACCAGCTGGTCCGCTCCAACGGATAGACATACCCACCCTTCCCTTCTACTGCGTCGGTCTTGATCTCGTTGGACCATTTCCTACTTCTTTCACTGGAAACAAGTGGATAGCCGTAGCCACGGATTACGCCAAAAGATATGCTATCACACGAGCGCTACCGACAAGCTGTGCCACTGACGTCCCGAACTTCTTGCTTCATGACGTAATTCTTCACCATGGCGCTCCTCGACAGCTCCTGACTGATCGTGATTGCTCATTTCTTTCAAAAGTAGTAAGTTACATCCTTCGCTCGTGTTCGACGCGTCACATGCTCACTACGGCCTATCACCCACAAACAAATGGTCTTACCGAGCGCCTAAATCGAACATTGACAACAATGCTCTCCATGTAAGTTTCCAAAGATCACCCTAATTGGGATAGTACTTAGCCTTATGTAACATTCGCGTACATTTCGTCACGTCACGACACCGCTGGCTTCCCCCCCTTCTATTTATTGTTCGGCCGCCATCCAGCGTTACCCTTCGAGACTCTTCTCCCATCCACTACGCAAACGGTTACAGAGTACGCCCGGGATGCCACTGCTCAGGCTCAAGTGGCCCGCCAAATCGCACGGGAACTTCTTCTTGGCTCGCAGCTCTTTCAGAAGGCCCGCTACGATAGCCATCACAGAGTAGTTTACTACTCTCCAGGTTCATTGGTCCTCCTCTGGACACAATGCCGCCACGTTGACCTCTCTTCGAAGCTCCTGTCTCGCTACTCGGGGCCCTAAATGGTCTTACGCCGGCTTACCGATGTCACATACGAGATTGCTCTGTTGGACAGTGAGTCATCGTCGTCCGCACCCGCTACTGACCTCGTCCACGTGACCCGCCTCAAACCGTACATATCCGCATATAATGCTACTTTCCTTTAGGCGCCGAGACGGCACTGCCAGCAGCGGGGGGGTTATATGTTACACGACATCGGCAATGAATGAGCATCATAGAGGACGAAGACGATGAAAGCGACCGTGCTCGTGTTGTTGTTGCTGCTGTTCTTCCGTCTTGGCTGCAGTTGCCTCTGACTCTCCCTGTATAGCTTGTAAATATATTTATTTCATTCATTCTCTCACCCCCTGATATTATTTATAATCAGACTAGCTGGATGATGCCATGATCAACTGCACTTATTAATATTGTTACGGGGAGAAGGGGTCTGAAATACCTTTACTTTAAATAAACAGGCAGGCATACAATATAGAGCCCAGTCTGCACAAGCTCGCCATAAACATCGTCCTCTTTCCTTTATATCGTTCATTTGTGGCACCCTGTAGCATCACCCCCGAAGGCGAAGGCACTGTATCGGTGCTTGATTGGTCCGAGTAATATCGCTTCAGCCGAGTGACGTGAACAACGTCATAACGCGTTCGCGCGCTGGTGGCGTTAAGAGGTTCCATTTCATTTGTCCCGTCGATGACTTGGCACACCAGATGGTACGAATCCGAGTATGGCGAAGTCAGCTTTTTGCACAGACCAACTCGCCACGACAGCGTCCAGAGAAGAACTGTGTGACCTTGACTAAAGTGGACATCACGATGGCACGCATTGTAGACCAGTCGTTGTGGTTCCCGCGAATCGCTCAGGAGCAGGCGAGCAATCTCACGTGCCTCTAGAGGTTTAGAAATCACATGGTGGGCGAATTCTGACGCGTGGCTAACGGCAAGGAACGTGTCAAAAGGCATCGTAGGTTCTCGTCCGTAAAGGAGTAAAAATGACGAGAAACCTGCAGTATCACGCCGGGACGTATTATAGGGAAATATCACAAATGCGAGGGCGGAGTCCCAGTCACGATGGTCGGAAGAAACGTACATGGTGAGCATGTACGTAATGATTCTATTTAGCCGCTCCGTGAGGCCGTTGGTTTGAGCATGATACGCCGTTGTGAACTTGTGCTTTGTACCGCAAGAGTGTAGTATGTCTTGGATAACTTGTGATAAAAAGTAGTGACCCCGATCAGTAAGCAGTTGCCGAGGAGTGCCGTGGCGTAGTAAGATATCTTCTAGGAGAAAGTCACCGACGTCTGTCGCACAACTGGTAGGAAGGGCCTGCGTGATGGCATACCGAGTGGTGCAATCTGTGGTGACTGCTATCCACCTGTTTCCGCTGACCGATAAAAGAAACGGTCCTAGTAAGTCAACACCTACCCTATAAATTGTTAGGATGAAATCTGAATGGGCTGAAGGCGTCCCGCTGGAAGGGTTGCTAGTTTTTGCGGTGTTGACAGGATTTGCACAAGGCGACGTAATGGCAGACGGATCGGTAAATAGCGGGCCAAAAGAAGCAACGTCGAACATGGTCATAAGTCCTTGAAACTCCTAGGGAACCAGCTGTCGGAATATTATGCAACTGTGCGAAGACAGTCTGACGCATATGTTGTATGACCAACAGCAGCTCAGGTCCGTCAGGATGCATGCTGTGGTGATATAATACGCCATCTTGGAGCAGAAAAACATGGAGAGAGAGACGAGTTGTGGGACTTCCGTGCCGAAGGATTACATCTCTTAGGTGAAAATCATGGCGTTGCTGATTTCCGATATTGCTGAATGCAGAAAGCGCCCAAACGCAAGTAGACTTATCGCTCTCAGAAAGGTCTGCTGGGTTTATTTGATGACGCAACTAGCAATCGGCATCCTCATGATGGCAGCCTCATTTGTAGAAAACCATGTCAGAATATTCCTGTAGCCGTAGAGCCCTTCGGGCGAGACGTCGACTAGGATCTTTTAAGGACGACAACCAGCATAAGGCGTGGTGATCAGTGACAACCGTGAATGGGCGCCCATACAAGTACGGCCAAAATTCAGCCACTACCTAGACGAGCGCGAGGCATTCGCGTTCTGTGATCGAGTAATTCTCTCTGCTGGCGATAAAAGCCGGCTAGCGTATGCAATAACGTGCTCGCACCCGTGCTGTCGTTGTGCCAAAACGTCTCCGATTCCGTGGCCGCTGGCGTCGGTACGCACTTCCGTTGGAACACATATATCAAAGTGGCCGAGAATCGGTGGCGTCGAAAGTCTAGTCGTCATTTCAACAAATGCTCTGGCTTGTTGAGGTCCCCACACAAAAGTCACATTTTTTAGTAGTTCTGTGAGCAGGCGTGCGACGTCAGCGAAATACCGCACAAATCTACAAAAGTAAGATTAGATGCCCACAAATCTTTGACTGTCGTTTACAGAGGTCGGCACAAGGAAATTATTGACGGTGCAGGCTTGCAAATGATCGGGACGCACACCACAAGGATCGACAAGGTGTCTAAGGACAGTGAGCTGCCAGCGGCCGAAGTGACATTTCGACGGGTTTAGTTGGAGTCCTCCTTTGCGCAAAACCGAAAGAACTGTTGAAAGACGCTTGAGGTGAGTTTCAAAAATTGGCGAAAAACGATGACGTCATCAAAGTAGCATAAGCAGATTGACCACTTGAAACCATGAAGAAGAGCGTCCATCATTCCTTCGAATGTAGCCGGGGCATTGCATGCCCCAACGACATTACGTGGAACTGATATAGCCCGTCGGGAGTTATAAATGCTGTCTTTTCACGGTCCAGATCATCAACTGACATCTGCTAGTACCCGGAACGAGGTCGGTGGAAGAGAAATAGTTTGCTTCACTAAGGCAGTCAAGAGCGTCATCTATCCGTGGCAGAGGATACACGTGTTTTTTTTAACTTTGTTTAGATTTCTGTAGTCGACACAGAAGTGCCAGCTGTTATCCTTCTTTCTCACGAGCCCAACAGGCGAAGACCAAGGACTCTAAGATGGTTCAATGAGGTCTCGGGCAAGCTTTCTGTTGACTTCTTGCTGAATCACGTGGCGCTCGGTGAAGGAAACCCGATAGGACCACTGGTGTACTAGATTAGCATCACCAGTGTTGATCCAATGGTTTTCGATGGTTGTTTAACCTAGAGGTCGGTCGTAAAGATCAAAAACGTCTTCATATGACGCAAGAAGGCCACGAAGCGCAGACACACGCTCGGCCAGGAGAACACAGGCAATCATTTTAGTTATGCAGTCTAGTGCACTGCCCGACTGAATACTGGCAGATGACGGTGTAAACTCTGTTAAGGCGAATATGTGGTAGTCAAAAGGTCACAATAGGGAAACATGCCACGTTGTCTTTCATTGTGGTCATGGTGTGGGAAGCGCAACATTGAGCGAACACAGGACTGTAGGTTTAGGTGAAATGACATAATTACCGTTAGCCACAGGTTGATCAGAAGAGACGTCGACATAAGTCAAAGCTCGACGAGATATGTGAACAAAGTCGGAGGAGCGTAGCTTTGGCGGCGCAGGATCAGCAGGGTCAATGGCGTGTGGTAGGACGAGCTGAGCAACACCAGCAGAACAGTCCATTAGGGCGGAATGCTCCAACAGAAATTCGAGTGCCGAATTGATGTCATGTGGGCAGTGGTCCAGTGCGTAAAAGAGCACAGTGGTATGACGTCCAGCAACAGTGACGCGTTCCGCACACATACCAGTGACCGCTGGTGTTGCATCATAGGCTACTCGGACAATATTGATCGGAGCAGGAGTGAGCACTTTCTTGAGTCGAGCACAAAGGCTGGAGTCCATGACTGATATATGAGCGCCGGTGTCAATGAGTGCTGCAACAGAAGTACTGTCCACCTTTACTTTAATCAATTTGTTGTGTCCGGGTATCGAGTGCAGAGGAATTTTGGGTCGGGTAGTCGAAGCAGGCTCACCTCTAGGAGCTGCGCCCGTCAGTTTTCCGAGGACTGGCGGTAGGAGGGTGAGGGGAGTGACGTCCTTTAGTTGAGCAGGACATGCGTCTAGAGGGCGAAGAGGAGCGGTTCAGTTGGGTGGTCCTGGATGGCGAAGCATCAACTTCTTCCGCGTAGATCGGCATCCGAGAACCAGCAGGTGGTTGTCGGGTGTTGGCATAATGAGACCATGGCTGCTGATTCCAGGAAGTGCGGCAATGACGTGAAATATGGCTGACTCGTCCACAGTGGAAGCAGGTCGGCCTGTCATCGGAAGTTCGCCATTCGGACGAGTTCCGGTGACGTGGGTGGTTGTTCGGTCCATGGGACATATTAGGTGTACTGGGCACTCGGTAGTCAGGTCGATTAACGGGGTACAGCGTCTGATGTCCGGCGTTGGCCAGTTTTTGAAGCAAGACACTCTTGATCAAAAAATCGTGGCGCGAGATTTGTTTGGGGGCCCGGACTTGGTCAGACAGGGGAGATACTGCCTTGATAGTGTGGCGTACATTGCGCACGATATTGTCGGAAGGAGCAGGGGCTGGTGGCAAACGGGCGTTCTTGCAGGTAGATGTTGAGGCCGTGTTGGGAAGACGCGAAAAGTGTGAAATGATACGGTGACCTTTAGGTTCTTCGAAGCGTCGGCATTCATTAATAACGTCGTCTAATACTCAATGAGTTTCAAAACACAAGAAGATTGAAGGCATCATCGGCGATTCTTTTGAGGATGTGCGCGACCTTTTCAGAATCCGGCATAATGTCGTCAACCTGCCAGCAGAGGGAGAGCACATCTTGTATGTATGTAACGTACGACTTGGTGCAGGACTGGAGTCGGCACGCTAGTTTTTTCTGCGCAGCATGATGACGTCCAATGGGCTTGCCGAAGAGATCGGTGAGTTTCTGTTTACAGATGCCCCATTTCGTGATATCTCCCTCGTGAAAACCAAACTTCAGCTGTGCCATTAAGGTAGAAATTAATATTGGCCAACATGAGCGTCGGATCCCAGTCGTACAAAGCGCTCACCCGTTCATACAGCTGAAGCCATTCCTTTACGTCAGTACTGTAACTGCCCGAAAATGTGCCTAGGTCACGCGGTTGGGTCAGGACGACGGTGCGGTTAGCAGCGGCTGGATGCGGTTGTCACAGGTCCCGTTAATTAGGGAGGCGATCGCCGAGCTAATTCCAAGGGCCGAACTATCCGCCCCCCGAACCGCACCACGAAAGCGTGGACAGTTTAGGAGTGGTCCTTTTTGGCGTGCCAGCGGACGCCGGCTGTGGCCCAAAGAACAAGTCAGAGACGAAAGTTGATAAACGAAGCAAAATTATGTTCTCAATAATGGCAGATCGAAAACGATACACAAGAACACTCCACAATAGTTGCATACAATATGTCACTAATCAAACAACGTACTACACAGTACAATCAGCAACACTCGAAACAACGGACACAGACAACAATATGCACTACAATGCAGTCGCAGGCATTGAACAACCAAGACACTTAGAGACTAAATAGATAGAAAACCTATTCAGTCCAAAGTTTTTGGAACAAAAGTCTGAATGATACTCTTCCGAGAATCACTCAAAGTCCAGCGTTGTTGTCGTTCCGCTGCCCCCGAAGTTTCTCTTCCAGGAAACCCCGTGTCTTCAATTGGCCACTCTCCAAGCTTCAAATTTCTTCACCGGAAACACGTCGGCTTCCCACACGCGGCTGTTGCCACGCGTCTTCGCTCGATAGCGGTAGACACACGCTCTTGCCTGCAGCTCGAGCCTTCACTCCTTAGGTGGAAATCCTCTTCTTCGCCTGCTTTGTCACTACGGGCCAAGCCTTCGCTGACTACACGGCGGAATTCCTACGCGCTCTGGCGCTAACTTCCGTCTTCTCCTGATCTCCCATCTCGGCTGCTCGAATAAATACCTTCCGCGCGAGATTCCAGAAAGTTCTCAACATTTCGTCGGCGCGACATGCAGCGAAGGCTGGGGAGAGGGCGAGACGGTTCGAAGGCCGTCCGCGACGGATGACGCAACCGGGCATCACCACGCACCTTTCCATCTAGAATTTTCCAGAGCTTGCTTGGCCGCCGTTGTGGGGTGAGGAGGTTCGTCGGCGAACCTACGCTTCCGAGAGGAGAAAGACGCGCGCCCGGGGAGTCTTTGGATGCTTGTTTTCTTTTTTTATCGTTGACCTCTCGGTGCTTCGTCGCGAGAATTTGGCGGCGAGCCCTTTTTTGAGCGCTCGGTTTGTGACACTGCACCCCACTTTAAGAATATCATCCCATAATATACAAAATTACACAAACGAGCACCAACAGTCACCACACACTTAAAGACTGTATCATAGTCCGTTGCTCATGGCACGTCACATTCACAATAGATCACCCAATACAAATGTACATTGCCATTCAATCTCACAACACATGAACTATAACCACAGGTACATGAGTTCAACACTCCATCACATATTCCAAACAATACAATTGTACAAAGTTCTCTCATTACCACAATTCTGCTATACTCTACATCACATCACCGTAACAAACCTTTTGACTTGCTCGACATACAGTTGTGACAAAGGATCACACGAACATTAACACAACATATTGCACTCAGCCCTGCCAAACACATTCCGATGCCACCTCAGCCCCTATCCTGTAAACCTTAAGCGGCGCTTGCGCCCTTTCTAGCGGTGCTCGCTCGACCTCTTCTTGTTTTTCCTCGTTTTTTTTCGGCGAGCCCTTTCCAACGACGGTATCTGAAGCGGCATCTCAGCCATCGTTGTCACTTGCGAAACTGTTAACGGGTGATAACGTTCAACCAATCCTGTCCGGTTATTCACCCGCTCGTTCCTGTCCCGACATTTGGCCTGGCTGGCCGACTCCGTCACCTTTGCACTGTCGGTTGGTTGAGGTCGTGCCGACGTAAGTCCAGCTGCCCAGCACGTGAACTCATTCAATACGATGATGTTCTCATTCACTGTCTCTTGCGCCCAGGCTTCACCTTGGGCTAGAGTAAAATCCTTCACGGGATTTTTCTCCGCTGTATCTCCCGGCCCCTGTGTCGGCGGGGGCTCCATCTTCGGGTCTTCCCCCAAACGTTCTGGTTCGTTCAGTCCTCGCGCCCCGTTGATGTTTCCGATGACGAGGTCGTACAGGGGGGTCGTCATGCATAGAGCAGTAGCCTTCCCGCTGAAGTACGGGGTTTCAACCTCAATTTCTGCTTCGGGAAGCATCCGAACCGTACCGTCAATTAAGCAAACCAGTTTCGTTTTGCCTGTCAACTCACCTTCCCGTACCAAATTTCTCCGCACGATAACCGTGGAGCTGCCGGTATCTCTTAACACCGTAACCTTCTTGCCCGCAACTTTTCAAGGCAGCGTTGTTATTCCCTTCGTAACACCGGTCGGCTGTTTTGTCATTGCAGCACCCACAATAGGAAGTTTCTCCCCATTCTTCAACTCTAAGAATCTGTCGGTGACGGCATTCTTATCGGATTTCGTTGCCGCTTGCACACAGGATACCTGGTGAGTTTGACTCGCTCCGTTACGACAAGCGTCTGCTTTGTGCCCAGTCTAACCACACTTGAAACATTTTACGACCGTGGGACTCGTAAAGTTAGTTCGACAGTTGCTAGCGCGATGACCCACTCGGTTACACAGAAAACATTGTGGAATGCTCTCCGGTGCACGCTTCTTTTCTTCGGGAGCCGATTTCTTCGAATCTTCAGGACACTCCTTCTTGACCTTGGCCGAACTAGTGCCACCTTGCGCTTCCAAGAATTGATCAGCTAATTCAAGCATGTCTTCAAGTGACTTACCTCTCCTCTCTTTCAAGTACAGTGACAGGCTTGGGTGGCAACTAGTATGGAATTGTTCTCTAATTAGGAGCTCTCTAAGCTCATCGTACTCCTGCGCTGTCCCTGAAAGTTCAATCCATCTGTCGAAATAATGGCAAAGTCGGGCGGCATACTGCGTAGCCGTCTCACCATCAGCTGGCTTTCCTGTCCGAAATCTGTCCCGGAATCCTTCCACAGCAAATCTAAATCGCTTTAGCAAAGCAGTTTTCATCTTTGCATAGTTGGCTGCATCGGTCGGCGTCAGCCTACTGTACTTACTGAGCGCTTCACCACTCAAACAAGTACTCAAAGCAGTTGCCCATTGATGTTCCGGCCTATTCTGGCTCCTTGCAATCGTCTCAAATCTGTGAAGGTACGCGTCAAAGTCGTCCTTCCTTTCATCAAACGCTACGAGCAGCTTGCTTGGGTTCAAGCGGAAGCCGTGGTCCTCCTGTTCGCTGCTTTCAACTCTAGTTTGGACCGGAGTTTCACTTCGCTGTTGCAAACGGAGCCGCTCGAGTTCTATCTCGTGCCGTCGCTGCCGTTCCCTTTCCTTTCTTTCTTCTTTCAGCTGTCGCTCCTTTGCTTCTCTTTCTTCTCTCGCCCTTTAAGCTGCCAACTTTTCTCTCTGCAGCTTCAACTTCAATTGCTGCTCTCTTTCTTCTTTCGCTCTCTCAGCCGCCAACCTCTCTGTCTCCAACTCAGCTGCTTTTTCTTCCTTTGCTCTCTCAGCTGCCAACCTTTCTCGTTCCAACTCAACTGCTTTTTCTTCCTTGGCTCTCTCTTTTTCTTCCTTTTCCTTCTGGGTGACCCACTTCTGTAGTTCGGTGCCAGAAAGACCCATCTTCTCACCAAGAGCTACTAACTTTTCGAGATCCATTGTGTCTCGCAAATAAAACCTTGCCGCGTGTAAAAAGTATCTGCCTAAATCAGTCTATCGGAACACTCCCCTGCACTCGTTAACGAGAACACTGAGCAACACACAAAATCGTTCCGATAGCACTATCAACAACTCGAGGCTCTTTCTCACTACTTGGGCACACTGTGCACCAAAAGGTCCTAATCGCGGACGCCAGATTCATTGTCACAGGTCCCATTAATTAGGGAGGCGATCGCCGGGCTAATTCCAAGGGCCGAAGTATCGGCCCCCCGAACCGCACCACGAAAGCGTGGACAATTTAGAAGTGGTCCTTTTTGGCGCGCCAGCGGACGCCGGCTGTGGCCCAAAAAACAAGTCAGAGCCGAGAGTTGATAAACAAAACAATATTATATTCTCAATAATCGCAGATCTAAAACGATACACAAGAATGCACACTCCACAATAGTTGCATACAATATGTCACCAATCAAACAACGTACTACACAGTACAATCAGCCACCCTCGAAACAACGGACACAGACAGCAATACGCACTACAATGCAGTCGCATGCATTGAACAAACAAGACACTTAGGGACTAAATAGATAGAAAACCTATTCAGTCCAAAGTTCTTGGAACAAAAGTCTGGATGATACTCTTCCGAGAATCACTCACTCAAAGTCCAGCGTTGTCGTCGTTCCGCTGCCCCCGAAGTTTCTCTTCTAGGAAACCCCGCGTCTTCAATTGGCCACTTTCCAAGCTTTAAACTTCTTCGCCGGAAACACGTCGGCTTCAAACACGCATCGGTTGCCACGTGTCTTCGCTCGATAGCGGTAGACACACGCTCTTGCCTGTAGCTCGAGCCTTCACCCCTCAGTTGGAAACCCTCTTCTTCTCCTGCTTTATCACTACGGACAAAACCTTCGCCGACTACACGGCGGAATCCCTACGCGCTCTGGCGCTAACTTCCGTCTTCTCCTGACCTCCTATCTCGGCTGCTAAATTAAATACCTTGCGCGCGAGATTCCAGAAGGTTCTCATCATTTCGTCGGCGCGATACGCAGCGATGGCTGGGGAGAGGGCGAGACGGTTCGAAGGCCGTCCGCGACGAATGACGCAACTCGGCATCACCCTGCCCCTTTCCATCTACGAAATTCCAGGGCTTGCTCAGCCGCCGACGCGAGGAGGTTCCGTCGGCGAACCTACGCTTCCGAAGGGAGAAGGACGCGTGCCCGGGGAGTCTTTGGATGCTTGTTTTCTTTTTTTTTAAAGTTGACCTCTCGGCGCTTTGTCGCGAGAATTTGGTGGCGCGCCCTTTTTTGAGCGCTCGGTTTGTGACAGCGGTGCTGTTGGTTGCTGCGTAGTTGGTCGAAACACGGTTGGGGTAGTCTCCAAAGATTCCTTGTTCTCTTCTTGATCAGGCATCGCACCGGCAGCCAAGGAACGTCCGCTGCGTAGAATCGCCGTGGATGTTGACTGTGGTAAGACTCTACTCTCCACCAAAATATTACGGGGAGAAGGCGTCTGAAAAATACCTTTACTTTAGGTAAACAGGCAGGCTTACAATATAGAGCCCAGTCTGCATGAGCTCGCCCTAAGGATTGTCCTCTTTCCTATAATGTTCATTTGTGGTTCATTTGTGCTTCATTACCTAGTTATGTATAATTAGCCTAATTATGTCACGTGATACTACTGTATGCTTTGTGTTTGATTGGATATCATAATAAATAATCAACCATAACTTGCATGCGTATCAACAAAAGCTAATTATAGATAAATTAGGTTAATCCGCGTAGTGTTCATATTGAGTAATTAGTATTTCCCAGGCTATGGCGCATCTAGGCTAATGGGGAAGTCAACGTGTATTATTTGGCTGCGATATGGTTTGGCTTATTTGGGCTAATTTTCCTCTGATAAAAGAAATGATAGCAAGAATAACCATTCATAATTGGATTTGACTGTACGTGTAGTTTTCTTGACCCGTCTGGGCAAATGGAACCTTTACTATGCTTAACCTGAAAACAGCAACCTTGACTGGGCTTAAGCTAGCTTACGGCCAAATTTAGGAGATGATACCAGCGTCAACTAGGCTTGATTAGGTTCGGCTACACTTACATTCACTTAAGTAGCTAGATAGATATGTGGGGTTTAACGATTTACTTAACTAGGCTCATTGAGCGATTTTCAGAGCTGCGATTTTCATGTGTTATCTTTTGTCGACAAAACGGCGTTGACCAAGGAACAAAAAACTAATTTAACTTTGAAAAAATGCCACCGAAGTGTTGAAAAACAAAGCGCAGGCAATGGTTTGTTTTTTTGAAGAAAGGGCACTTTATATTTCGAGTTTCGAGGCAAGAAAGGCGGGAGCGCTGACCACATCGTGGTCCCATGAAAGTACCGCAAAAACATTCTAAAACCTTCTCCTCGGGCAGGCTGGTCCGGTTATCTCGGAATTATCAAGACAAAAGCGAGACTTCTGAGTGAATAGTACTGGCCAGGCTGCTTTAAAGATGTGGAACAGTTCGTTCCTAGTTATGATGTTTCTCAGCGAACTGGCAGACCACACGAGAAACAATACGCGCCTATGACTGCGGTGACTATAATCAATGAGCCGTTTGGCGAGTCGTAGTTTACAGTCTGGGACCTTTGCGGGTGATGAAGTCTGGGTATAAATATCTTTTGACGATGTTGCGCCCTCCAACTAAATTTCTTCGGGCATTGCCACTGCGTTGTCTTACATCGGCAGAAATAGATGCCCTTCTTTAGATCTTTTCCCGCGTGGGTTTTCCGAGTGAAATACAGTCCGATTCAGGCAGTGTCTTCACAAGCAAGTTAACAACCACCTTTCGTAACAGGTGCGGTACCAAATACACCACAGCTCTATACAGCATCCGCAAAGGAGCAGTGTAGAGAGGGTTCATTCTGTAATGATGCAAATATTTCGGGCTCTGTGTTACGAGCGAAACAACAATTGGGTCACTTCATTACCAGCTATGATTTTTGCACTACGCTCGGTAGCACACGAATCGACAGGTTTTAGCCCAGCGGAGGTTGTGGACGGAAGGGCGCAGCGCTCCCCGCTTAGGCTAGTTCGTGCGTATCTAGGAAGATAAGGGCAGCAATCCGACTGCCGTAAAGTACGTTTGCAACCTGCTGCAGCGCTCTTACGACACACAGGCTCTGGTGGAAGTTAATATGCCTGATGCGTAGACAAAAGCATTAAAGCGTTACGATAAAAACACGAAAGTGCGCCAGTTTCACGTTGGACAAAAGGTGCTCTTGTTGCGTACTTTTAAAACCAACAAGCTGGAGGTACACTGGGAAGGCCCCGGAACGATACAACAGAAAGACTCCGCCACAACCTACGTAGTTAAACTGCCAGGTTGTAGAAAATAAGTACGTATCTATCGCAGCAACCTCATGAAGCCCTATGTGGAGTGAGTGCAACTTGTGAATTTAGAGTTGAATCAACCCTAAAAAGTACCAGCTGAACTTCCTGATATTCCCCATGACATTACTTCATTTTCTGTAGATGAAGTTCTTAATTTGACAGCAGACAAGGCTCCTCTGAGTGAAAGTCGGTTGACTGATTTAAGAGATTGGATAGCAGAGCAGACAAGCATTTTCAAAAGTTTCCGTTGGACCACTTTGACGACTCATGATAGAGAGCTTATAGCTAAAGCTCACCGACCAACGTTGCGCAGCACCAGACAATGTAAAGCTTACAGATGTTCAGCACGCCACAAAAGGTTGATGAGATAAGCAGTCGATCAGATGCTGGCACTTGTAGTTGCCGGACCAGGTGAAAGAAGCTTCATGTCTGCAATGGTTATTGTAGAAACTAAAGGTAAAGAACCACGGCCTTGTACAGATTACCGTAATCTTAACTCCTTGCCTGTTATCAAAGTATATCCTTTATTGCACGTAGAAGACTGTCTTGAAAAGGTGTACAAAGCCAAGTTCATCTCTTCTCGATTTAGTGCGAGGGTACTGTCAAGCGTCGCTAACAGAATGAGTGAGCGTATTGGCTGCTTTTGTGAGTCCTTTTGGCACCTTCTGCTCCTTGGATGACCCATTCGGTCTTAAAAATTTCCCCTTAGTCTTTTGGAATTTTACGAATCAGGTGCTAGCTGGAGCAGAGGCGTTCGCACTACCGTATGTGCGCAACATTGCAATATTATCGACTACTTGGCCAGGGCACGTGAATCATGTGCGGGAGGTTCTAAGCAGGCTTGGCGAGGCTGGCCTTACTTTGACACCGCAGAAGGGCAAATTAGATCGCCCGGAATCCGACTGCCTAGGTCACAGTTTGAATCAACGGTATCAAAGCCCACTTGATCTAAAGATTACGCCAATCAAGGACTTCCCTCAGCTAGAAACGAAAACGAAACTCCGTACTTTCTTATGTATGGTAGGCTACTACCAACACTATATCAAGTGTTTCTCTCAGGTAGCCAGCCCACTTACAGACGTGCTGAAAAAAATCCGCTCCTAATCGCGTCAAATGGGACGAAGAAAGACAAACTACTTTTTATTCTTTGAAGGTAGCTCTCACCCCCAAGCCCGTCCTCGCAAGCCCAGAAAACTCAAAACCGTTTCTTGTGCAGTGTGACGCAAATAAAAAAGGACTGGATGTAGTTTTGAGTCAGGAAGTAGAGCACGCTCATGAGCATCACATATTGTACGTGAGCCGAAAGTTGTCTACTCGCAAACAAGCTCAGAGAGAGAAAAAGAGATAGAGAAAAGACTTTATTACCAGGATTCTGCGTCGGGTAGGTGCCGGCCTCGCATGGCGCAGTGTGCCCTTTTAATGTTCTAGTCTATGCAGTCCTAGAAACACTGGGCCAAGAACTCGAGGGTTGAACCTGACTCGACAGGGAATACTTGGGTCTCCGCGCCTACGCTTGTGGATCACGAGTTCCCGTTCTCCCCTGCCTGGGCAGGGCCCCCTAGAGCCACTGGATCGCCCATTTCTGGGATAGGAAGTCCGCCGAGCGGATTCACCACTCCATCTGCGCTGGTAGCTCTTGGGGGTGGTGCAGTCGTCGGCACCAGTTACTCTGCCATGAGATTCTCCAGCCTTCCGCACACATCACCGTTGCACGAACCGCCGCCCGGTATCGCTGCACTGTCACGCCTTTTTATGTGTCCTAGTGTCGCCAGTTCTTGTTCGCATATACTCCACACCGGGCTTGCGAACATCTTGAGACATATGTGGCGTGGCATCGCCGGGGCTAACGTGCACTTCGCATGTAACTGATGAAGCAACACTGACTCCGCTCAGAAAAGTTCTCGATGTGAAGCCAAGTAGTCTCTTCGTCCTTCCATGTGCCTCCTGAGTATCGCGCCGTAGTGAACAAAGGGTTTGGGGTCTTGTTCGTCGCCGACACCCGGGGAATGCTATCGCTGTCGTCCCGGCATCTGATGAGTTCTCGAGCCGCTCCGTCTGCATACTCCTTGTGGTCTTCCCCGTTCGGTAGGTCCCCCATGTGGGCTGGGAACCACTTTATGGTGGTGGTTGGCCCATTCGCGTGACGTTCCGATGTTCGCGAGGCTCTGGCGAGCCCCACAATCTGCTCCACCTCCCTTCAGACCACACTTCTGGCATAGGTCTTGACCGCTGTTTTGGAGTCGCTCAAGATCGTCCGAATGCCCGGTACTCCCATCGCCAGGCCGATTGCTGCCTCTTCTGCCTGGCAAGGGGTCTTCACTTTAATCGTACCCGCGTTTATCAGCTCACCCGTCAACGCCCGGATGACTGCCATTGCGTACACGCATCTTCTTGATAGATGTTTAGACACGTCGCAAACGCGGCGTTCTCGTCACTCTTGTATTGCTTGGCCAAGGCCGCTGCTTTCACCTTGCGTCTTTCCCAGTCCTTCTCCGAGTTCACGTTCTTTGGCAACGGAAACACTATGATGCTTCTTGCTGCTTCATCCCTCAGGGGGACCTGGCTCTCAAGTTCGTCGTCTTCTGCACCTCCATGAGCGGGCGGGTTGATTCCCACTCTCTCCAAGATGCTTTCGCCCGTACTCGTGCTGTGTAGTTGAGCTAGCTGTGCCTTTCGTCGGGCCTCACCGATCTCTGAGAGTGTGTTGTGCACTACCAGAGCCAGCATGGCCGAAGCTTACGGCACCATAGAAAAGGAATTTGCGTGTCTCGTTGGATCATCGTCTCGATGGAGCGTGTCTCGATGAATCATAGATCATCGCCCACTTACGTGGCTTCAACAGATGTCCAACAAAAACGCCAGGTTGTTAGGTTGGAGACTCAGTTTGCAATCGTACTCGTTTACGGTTACACTTCACAAAAGATCGCTGCCCGCAAATACAGATGGTCTGAGCAGGGCTTTCTTTTCCTTTGCGCCGGTCGGCATAATGGCACTAAAGCCTAGATTCAGCATTCATATGTAACTGTAACTGTCAAAGGTTCTCGACGGTCAATTTAGATTCTGATTGGAAAGTTTCCTAAACACTCTGCGTATCGAGAGTCTGGCCTGGCTGAGCTAAACAGCTGTCTGTGGTATTCGCGGGGTGTTTGCTGTTTCGCCTATGCCCACTACCCTGGCCCGGAATTCTTGAAATCGGCCACGCCTGCAGGCACTCCACGTTTCGGCACATTGGCCTATGAGACCCCCCGGGTCTGCGCAAGACCCTAAAGAATGCACTCTTCGACTTCCATACCGACCACTGCGTCATCTGACCTCGGAGGGTCAGAAACCACATCGCTTGATTCTTCCAAACGTGGCCCCGCCGCTGTGGTCCAGTGGCTAAGGTACTCGGCTGCTGGCCCGCAGGTTGCGGGTTCGAATCCCGGCTGTGGCGGCTGCATTTCCGATGGAGGTGAAAATGTTGTAGGCCCGTGTGCTCAGATTTGGGTGCACGTTAAAGAACCCCAGGTGGTCGAAATTTCCGGAGCCCTCCACTGCGGCGTCTCTCATAATCATATGGTGGTTTTGGGACCTTCAACCCCACATATCAATCAATCAATCAATCTTCCAAACTTGGGTCGCCAAGCACTTTTACGCTTGCGTGCATCTCTAAACTACCCTTCAGGAGCGAAGCCAGCCGAACTGTTGACACTCCCGTAAGTGCCACTACGTCGAAAACTTCGATGAACTTTGTGAAAATAAAATAACCAATTCGCATACAGACGGTTCTTTCCCCTTTGGTGCTCTGCAATGGGGAGGGGCTGTTGCGTTACGCACCGCACGCCGCTTATCAGCAAGCACCAAATCTGGATCATCTGGTCTGGACGATATTCTGTTATCACGCATATGCCTTAATGTGCGTTTCCGCTCCTTCGTTCACGGCGTGCCTTTATAATCGACTACACACCACGCCGTGATTCATTCTTTTGTACACCTTCTTACGGCAAGTATGCCACAATAATGTTTACGTTCTTCCTTCTCACGGCGTCCTGCTCTCGCGGCTTGGGTCCCATCTCGGCCAAACTTAACAGCGGCGAAAGTGAAACCTGGACAAATTTACGATCAGGATATGCATCGTTCTGTCATTGCGTTCAAGATTTGGCATCAAAATTTGAATAAATATTTTTACAACACTAGAAAACAAACATGCTTGGTTTGTATTGACAGTATGTATTGTTTATTTATGGAAATAACAGTACAGCCTTGACTAAACACTTATCGGTTCGTATTATGTGATTCTAGGTGCGTCTGTCCATATCGTTACGGTGCGTCTAATTAGCTTCATCTGTCTGTAGGGTGACCATGTGTCTAATTATCTTCGTCGTCTCCTAACAGTCAATTTCAATTGAGTTAGGCAAGACGCACTCGTGAAAAACATTAACACGAGATAATATCCTGCTCTAGCGTGAGATGCTACATCTATGCGCGGCGGTGAGTGGACGACGCTTCCTTTAAACTGTCAGATACGACTCGTTAAGCTGCAACGTCGCAGCAAATCGGGAGATGTAGTGGTCGTCAGCCTCTACGAACAACACCATCATGGCCTCAGCCTTTTCCCCCACACCCTCTACCCGCGATGCGCGAAGTTCAAAACTAACTGTAAAAGAAAGTCCGTATACTGTTTCGTACTTAAGCCTCTCCAATTCGAAGCCTGTACTTCTCATGATTCCCATGGATGTACACAATCGCACCGCCAAATTCTTTTCTAGATATTATTGTATTAGGTATAGCGCCAGAGGCATAAAGAACCGGCAACAATAAGAACACAAGCGAAGCGGCCTCGAGACAAACGCCTAGAAGAAACGGAGCAATTTAATCAGAGGCAGCGAAATCCAGCATGTACAGCTCTACAAAAAACACGATCAATGACACAATGCTTCAGAAAATGCTTATTCGTTTCCCGAAGGAAGCAGTTCGGACATGTCGCTGACTGAACCATTCTCTACCTTCCGAGGTGGTCGAGAGTTGAAAGCACACACCATTCCAGGCCTCGGAGGTGTCCGGAGGTCTCGGAGGTGTCCAGGTAGAAAAAAAAGCTGTTAACGTGCTCCAAGACACCCGACTAAAGCGAGCACGGGCTGGGGGAACCAATGAAATCAACAAATCAGCAGTTGTCTAAACTATATTGTTGTTCAACACATTTAGGTCAAAACTGATCTACTGGACATGGCGAAAAAAATTCGGCAAATCCCACGTAGCTGGAAATCAAGGTTATTCGATGCAATCGGAAGAAATGTGACCGTGTTGCAATTTTTTACATTGAGTGACACGTCATGAAATGACCCTGAATTAATGTACAAAAGTCGCACACTCAGGCACATGTTGAAGAGTTGCAGATGTTTATATAACCAGTTGTCTGCACTTGTGCAACGATGCCATTTGGGACATGCGAATTAGCAACACCAGAAGCTGATATGAAGCGCAGATGATCGCAAAGATGCTTACCCTGGACACTGCTGCATAAATCAACTTCAGCGCACGACAACTAACTACATCTGAAGTTAACTCGACGTGACAGCTGTATTACAATAGTACATATGAAAAGTTTATAAAATTGGGTAGGCAACACCGAAACCACAATTAACGTTTCACGAAGATTAGCGTCTATTTGAAGAGTATAGTTCCGAGACCTAACGTAGCTCGGTGGTAAAATGCTTCATTGGCACCCAGAATGTTTGGGTAAGAATCCAGCTGGGACTCGTCGGGTCGACGTTACCAACGTCGTGTATTTCTTAACACTCGAGCGTTAAAATTGCCCACGTGTGTTCTCGTCATCCCTGAGCAGATGTATAGTGTTAATTACGTATGCCACACACCCGCATACCAGCGGCACATACTCACCCATGGGTATGTGCCACTGTCTGGCGGGAAGTGTTTGAGGACGTACGCGAAGAGATTGTGACATTAATTCATGTCTTCACAAGCGCGTCGTATTCTTCATACTGTCTTACCCACTCATGATAATTTTGGTTCACGCAAAGTAGATGGGGTGACCGCGAGAGCACCCAAACCTAATCGGCTAGATAAATAGATACGCACAGAGTCACCGAAGTTTGCTAAGAAATGCTCCGCATTTGAAATTCGACGGCTGTTACACAAAAAAAAAGATGTGTCATTGACGGTGGCCCCCTGTTAAGGTGCACAAATGCCTAAGATGAGTACCCAAAAAGTAATTAGCAAGTGTTTGCGCGGAAGATTCCTCCGTTTGCACAAGGCGCAAAAGGAAGCGCAGTGCCGGCAGCCGACAGCATATGGACACTGAAGGGTAAGCAAAGCGTCCCTGAGAACACTGCTGTCTCAGTGTCACACGAGAGACCAGCTCAGTGCTGCCTGACCAAAAAAAAAACACACGCACACACAAAGACGACTGCAGTGATCGCACGATTCGTGCCGCGTTTTATAGATTTCTGTGCCGCCTTTCACTCTTCAGGCGACGGAGGGATATGCAGGCAATCTGTAGCTTGTTGAGGAATACAGGGTAAACCTTTAGGCATTGGCGGTGTTTTGTCTCAGTCTGTCCGCATGGCCTAACACAATGTTGCTTCAAAATGCGCCAAGAAAACCAATCGATCACGCGTACGAAGTGGCGGCGCCGGCAATATTTGTGCTGCCATAGAAATGGACGGCTGTGGTTTCCCCCTTAAAAAAATATTGGCAGATCCCATGTACATTGGGAATCCATCACACGCGGAGCACGAATGAGAAAGGTTGATAGTTCACTTTGAAATCAGCGCAATGTAACGAGGTGCAGCTGAATGATGCCGCACATGAATTCGGTGTCACGATTATCATGTTTTCATGTGTTGTTTACCTTCGTCATCTATTAACGTGCAGTTACACCAATTTTAGTATATGTGGAACTAGCGAAACGACCGCGATGGCGCCATGAGCGCGGTATGTTGTCATGTTTTACCATGACACGCCTGTCAGAATTATCATGTTTGCACCAGTCATATATTTCGTCATCCATTGAAGTCACGCAACAACAAAATTGGTTTACGTGGAGCTAGCAAAACGGCCGCGAGCACATCATGAAGGGCCTAATATACTCCAATGTAGCGTTGTCGCGCGCGAATGCTGGGCACAGTGGCGCTGCGTTAGCAGAGCGCGAGCACTTTATAGTCTGACGCCAGGTGCGACAAGCGTCTGTCGGCGCAGCCCGACGGCTACCGGCACGAAATGCGACAGGCTGCATTTCGTGCCGATGCGTAAACCAGACAACACTGCGTCTCCCTCTTTTCGTGACGGAGGGATGCTGGACGCGCCGAAATGCGCATGCGTCAAAGCAACGCAGCGCGGCGCGCGCCTGCGAGTACGTGGCAGGACTGGCGCCTGGTGTGGCAACGCCGGCGCGACGCAACGAAATGAAGGCCGCTGAGCACGCGCACCGCGTCACGTCGGAAAGAATCGGCGCCTTGACTGTGGCTGTAGCCATATTCTCACATGACACGCATGTGATGATTATCATGCTTGCACCAGTCACATACCTTCGTCTTACATTGATGTCACGTAATACCAAATTTGGCATATGTGAAGCTAACGAAACGGCCATGAGCGCATTATAAGTATGGCATGTAGTCGTGTTGTTACATGACAAGCATGTCGTGGTTATCATGTCTAGATGTGTCATTGACCTATGTCATCCGTTCGCGTCGCGTAATACCGAGTTTAGTACATGTGAAGCTAGTGAAATGGCCACGAGCGCATCATTAGCGTACTCTATAGTCATGTTGTTACATGACACGTATCTTATCTTTATCATGCTTTCACCAGTACCATACCTTTGTCATCCATTCACGTATCGTTTTACCAAATTCGGTATATGTGACGCTAGCGAAACGGCCGCGAGCGCATGAGCATGGAATTAAGTCATATTGTTACATGACACGCATGTCATCGTTTTCACGTTAGGGCCTGTCGCTTGTGTTCGCCATGCAATCTTGTCATACCATGCCAGTTTTGCAACATGCCTTGTGAACTAAAACCACCGCAGCAGCTGCAAGACCATGAACTGTAAATCATGACAATCATGACATACATGTCAAGATTTTCATGTTAGGACTAGTTAAACATGCTCGTCATACAGTCATGTTATGCCATACCAAGTTTGGTATTGATACCAGTATCCCAACGGGCAAAAGAGCTAAAAGTCGTAGGCGGCTAGATAGATAGATAGATAGATAGATAGATAGATAGATAGATAGATAGATAGATAGATAGATAGATAGATAGATAGATAGATAGATAGATAGATAGATAGATAGATAGATAGATAGATAGATAGAAACGCTCTAGGTCGCCGAACTTCGCTAAGAAAAATGGCAGCATATACACAGAGTGAATGATAGAGAGAGTGGGGTGAAGAATTCGTCCGTCTATTCGTCCTTGCTTCCGTCCGTCCATGCGTCCGTCAGTGTGACCGTCCATGCGACAATCAGCCCGTCCGTGCGTGCGTCTAATCGTGCGTCCGTCCCTGCCTTCGTCCATGCAGCCGCCCCTGCGTCCGT
Source organism: Rhipicephalus microplus (assembly GCF_013339725.1). Taxonomy (NCBI): domain Eukaryota; kingdom Metazoa; phylum Arthropoda; class Arachnida; order Ixodida; family Ixodidae; genus Rhipicephalus; species Rhipicephalus microplus. Next base: position 41,758 of record NW_023611779.1, read on the forward strand.
TCATGCGTTCATCCATGCTTCTGTCAATGTGTCCGTTCGTCCATCTATTCAACACTCAAAGTACCACCATCTTGCAACTTTTCATCATATATTCCCCATATAGAAGCACCGCCATCCAGCGGACATTCCAAGGACTAAACGAGAGGTGGCACACGCACACTTTCTTACGGCTTGCGCTTCGGGTCCACTTCCCACCTTCGACCACCTCGAGTTCATGGTATATACTAGTTCACTGTATTTATGGCGCTGCGGCCGAACGCTCGCTAAACCTTTCGAAAACCAAACAGGTTACGCCCAGCGAGTATGACGTAGCAAACTTTTTCAGTCAGATAGTGCTCAATGTACATGCCAATGGCTGCTAATGGGAAATGAGAGGCGGAGAATTCGGCTTTTACTTTCTTACGGCTTACGCTTCGTGTCTACTTCCCAATTTTAACCTCCTCGAGTTCATTCATGGTATATATAAGTTCATTGTATTCATGGCACTGCGGGTCAACGCTCGCTAAACCTTTCTAAAGTGCAGGAGGTTACACCCAGCAAGTATAACGTAGCAACCCTTTCTTGTCAGATAGTGCTCAATGTACATGCCAATGGCTGCTAATGGTGATCGCAGCCTGCGCGTTAACTAAAAATCCGAATGCTCCTGTCTCTCATTCCTCAATAGCAGCTATTGACATGTACATTGAGCACTATTTTTTATTGTTCAACAACGCACCGAAGTCTCTCACCAGCACCACTTTGGAGGTTAAAATGTTATAATTGTTACATGCTACGGGGGACGAACGGGTGCCGCTATAACGAGCTTCGCCCCTAAAACGCTTCCCATTTAAAAACGAATGTCTCGTGTTGTGCAGCAACTCAGGTTGTGTACATGGGTTGTGTCTGCAACTCCACGCTGCTGCCGCCAGGGACAAAGCAGCAATCAAGCGCTGAAAGCATTCACGCAATTCACGCTGCCACGCTCGCAGCAGAGAAGGTGTTTTGGTGCGCATAGCAATGCGTAACTTTATTGCAGTATCAGCGATCTCTTCAGAAATCATCGACGAAGTGAACACCCTTTTACTGAGCAGTGCAGGTGCCACTACGTTTTCAGCGCATCCCAATTTTCAAGACCGTACGCCATGAGCGACACACGTAATGTGCGTGACAAATCTGATCTTGAGCGCGCGTCCTGCCAGACGCGAACGTCAAGATGTCATAGCTTATTCGAAAACTAAAAAGAAACTTTGAGCTCCATCACAATAGACCGATGATCAAATACGTACACAGGAGAAGGTGTGAAGGGAAGAACGCTTAAATCAGGGTCAAACGTCTCTAGCGGAATATAAGCGGAATATAAGCCCCAAGCGGAATATAAGCCCGGTCAGGGCGGCTGGAGGATCGTCCACTTTGCCATGTCATAACAAAGGCATTTCCGTGTAGAACATTGTGCGCGTCCAGTAATGAAAAGAGGTGGACAAGGCATCGCCGCTCACGTGAATTCCAAGCAGACCGGCTCCAGACAGGACCTTGTGCGCTCGGTTCGTGTATTTAGAACGCAGTTGAAGTCACCCATTAGATTGACATTACGCCCATCAAAAAAACACATCGTTTTCTAAAATTTCATTAAACTGCCCAGCTTATAATGCCCTATTCAGAAACAGTATCCTTGATCTGGAATAAAGTAGCTGCAGTCTAAAGGCAAGACTTCACCCACACTATCGTAAAAAAGCATAATGATCCAGTGGTAAAGCCTGATTAAAACTAGTAATTTCTACTCCCGTAAAACGAGATGTAGCGAAAGTGAAATAACAATCTAGGTTGAACTTTCGTTCAAAAGCAAGCACGTCTGGTAGACAGAAAAACTTTGTTTCCTGCAGGCACAAAACATAAAAATTCGCCGCACGGGCAACACTATTCACTTAAGACTGCTTTGTCAGACTGCGAAAAATTTGAACTTTCAATGAAATTATATGCAGTGCAGAAGCATAATGAAAGGTAAAGACTAATCTGGGCGCATTGTATTAGATGGTGACCTGGAAAGTGTCCAGGGGACACTTCCTCAACAAAATACAACGCACTGTTCGACCCTCCAGAAGAGGGTGGAGTAGAGTGTCGCGGTTTTTTTAACCGTTCGGATTTATTACGGCTATCACTGCGTTGATCACAGGAAGAGCTCGAAGTGGGCCCTCGCTTGGTTTCACGTAGACCTTCCATTTAGGCGTCGAATTCGCCAAGACTAGACAGTCTGACGCTACCATCCAGTCCCAGGTTGAAGCTGTCTTCTAAAGACTTGTCTTGTGAACGTAGGGACTGTGCTGCCGGCAAGCTTGGATCTACGCCCTCGATGCTGGCAGCCCTGTCCACGTCTCGGCAGGCTGGTGTAGACACACTTTGTGTGGGCGATTTTTTACGTGTACGACGCGGCGTCGAAGTGGTCGGAGCGGCCGCAACATAAGAGGCTGTGGCATTTTCCACACTGTTTTCTCGTATGACAGGTGTCTTGGGGTCAACTCCTACTGTAGAAGCTTAAGAACTGGGTCCATTTGTGCACTGAACATCAAGGGGCGTCCGAGAAGAATCGCCGACGCCGTTCGCAGGGCAGCGCGCTGCGTCTTTTGAAGCGCAAGGTTGGTTCCTGCATCAGCGGGAAGGCTGACACACATATATTGTCGCATCGGCGATCGAGCTTTCATTGTGCGCTTCGTTCGAAAGAACTTGAAGAGCTGATGCCAGTACGAGATCCGTGACCTCCTCCACGTCCCGTGAGTGATTAGTTGGTTTCGTTGCAGGTGTCAGTGGTGGAAACCACCAGCGGCAGCGTCTAAGAGCGGCGGACAGGGCAAACAACAGTATGGTGGCCATCCCTGCAGCGTCGTCGGCATGGGCGGTCACATCCTTCACTGGCGTGACGTGCACGCCACTGCGACCACAATATGGTGTTGTGCACTGGGGTCATAGATGGTCCCGTGAGCCGCATCTTCGACATACACGCTGGAGGCTATGAAGTCAAACGTGTCATGGTGACCGTAGATGCGCAGGTAGTTCGGCACAAGATTAGTGGCTTTCATATCCATTCGAACAAACCACGTTCCAGAAAGTACGCCACGTCGCCCACTCGTCAAACCACTGTTGACAGTGAGCACCTTGCCATATGGGGTTAACACCTGGATGAGAGCTTCGTTTGAGAAAAATGATAGCAGGAACAGGCAGGCTACGTCATTCATTTGTGAGCCAACGGGGACAACTTGAACACGCTCGCCGCCAATCACCAGGCAGCCAGCATTTAAGATTAGAGATATGGAGACCATGCTCTTCTCAGCGACTTGGAAGTTTTGAGCTCCCTGATGCTGCACGCCGTATACCTCTGAGAGGCCGACTATTGAGTCCATCACATCAACGATCGTCTCGGCACTAGTCCCCGTATAGACAACAACGTCGAAGACAGGCGCCTTCGAAGGCGTCCAAGATGCGACGGGCGCCATGACTCCTACTGATGGACGCCCCTGACATAAAACGAACATTAACGTCCGCAGGGAGTCAGCAGACTGCTCGCGAAGCTCTTTGCTAAAACCAAGAAGGTTACGCATTGCTAAAACTAAGGAACTTACACCGAGCAAGTTTAACGTGGCAACCTTTCGTGGTTCGATATTGCGCTCAAAGTGCGTCTTTTTTTACTAGTTATTTAGTTACCATCAAAGTCAAGGCAAGCTTTATTGAAGAGGAAGTTACCGGTACTCATCTGTGTAGATAGTTCGTAAAGAACAAATATGTTTTTTTATTTATGATTAACGTGCGCGGGGTTTCTCCTCATTTCAAAAGAGTACGCGCACGCCGCTCCTCTAGTCCAGCCGTGGAGTTGACTACCTGCTACTACGATGACGACGACGACAATTACTACTAATACTACATACATCGCGAACGCACGACCCTCGGCATAAGAAGTTTCGCCCCTAACATGAAAGCGGTGCGCATATGAAGGCTTTCTATAAGAAAAACGCGAGCAACGCGCGCCAACGCTTCGCTGGGAAACTGAGGTGGTGGCAATTCCTCTTTTTACCACAATACGCCGCCAGTATGATTGATCCTCCAGCAACGTGACGTTATCTGTTTGCCTAAAGGAGCGGAGTTGCACCTTCTGTTTCTTCCTTCGGGCACTTTACCCAGACGAAAGGGCGAAGTGGCGGAGACGCGCAGTGATCGAACGCGACGCTCATCGGCTCCGTCGTTTTTTGGCTGGAAACGTGCTCTTTTCAATGTGGCTGCTCTAAAGCTTGTGCGACTGCATCTGCAAAGTCAGCGAAATTCTGGAGACACCGATTTTACCCAGGTGCGCCCAGTTTTCGGCCACTTCGAGCAACTTCGCATCACGACGTAGCGAACGAGCTAAGCCTCATGGCTGCGGCTCCACCCCTGCTGTATGCGGAGACACCCCTCAGTCAACTACTTAACATGTCGCAGCCTGAACAACGTGGCTACGACCCTACGACTCTGTCGTGGTCATATATCCCGACAAATCAATCAGACGATGACCCATCCACCATTTCGGTGGAGCAAGCCGACATTTTTCAACTCCTCGAGGGTTGGCGTCACCGCCAAAGAAACGTGGAAGGAGCGTCTGCACTGAGAACTCCTCTCAGCAATGCAACCACTAGAGATGCTCGCGCTCCATCTCCTAAAGCTCCACAAAAGACTTCACCAGTCTCCAAGTGGACGCCGAAACCAACGGTCAGGATGAATCCTGGCGACTACGTGATCGTGCTCAAGTCACGCATCACAGTAGCCCTCAAGACAGCGTTTCAACAAAGTGAGCTCGGCGCTGCTATTTCCAAACTCATCGGAAGGGAGCACATGAGTGACATAATAATTTCTCTCAATTGGGAGCAAAACATCATCTGTGGCACGCAGAATAACGAGGTGGTTCAAAAACTGCTGTCGGACTTTCAACTAAACACCAGCGAAGGACCGCTGCCGCTTCGCGGTCACCTCAAGCTCACCAGTGATGTGTGTCGCGGCGTGATTTCTGTGTAGAACCTCAAAACCAGTGCATCCCTGAAACATAGTGTGCAGTGGCGTGGTGGTGAACTAGTCTATGCGCGCAAGCTGGCTGGGGAACTCCAACGTAGCTGTGTTGACTTTTGCGAAAAGTAACGTTCCGCGTTTCGTCCACTATAACGCAGAACTGACTCCCGTCAGGGAGTACAAGGAGACAATGCCAGCGTGCTACCGCTGTGGCGCACTGGGCCACCGTGCGGATATCTCTCCCGACCCGTTCACCGAAAGATGCAGCCTTTATGGCCAAAACGTGGGCGCTGGTCCTGAGGGGATGGCCCCCCACGAATGCAACCCAACGTGCATAGTTTGCGTGGGTCCGTACCCCACCAGCTCCACCGAATGCACCGAAAAATTCATCAGGCTTCAGCAACCAGGGTCCAGGATATCGGGGACCCACACAAAACTGAAGCTCCGGTCAACTGGCAAGGCATTAACCCCTGGTAAAGCAGCAATGGCAACGCTACCACCTGGCGTGGCGGAATCTCCAGCTCTCAGCGCTCCATCTGGCGACGCTGCACGCAACCAACCCAAGGTAGGCAATTGGGCGGTGGTCTTTTCTCTCCCTCCCCTCCACCTTCTCCCACAAGCACTATCGAAACACAAAACCTCAGGCACGAGCTCGCCTTTTTGCGATCTCAGAACGAAAAACTCGCCAGCGAACTTGACTCGCTCAGAACCAACCCCATTACTCTGCCCTCGTTGAGCGACGAAGAGGAAAATATAACAGACAGGGAGATTCCTACTACTGTAGAGAGTCGCATCGCGTCCCTGGAGACCCAGGTGAATGGAATAGAAACGCAATTGGCTGACCTCCCCAAAATTATTTACGACACTATCGCGCGTCAGATGGAGATTGTCATCCAACAGGTGATACAAACTGTAACTCACATTATCCGAAAGTAAATACAAGACAATCCACGAATCCTTAAGCGCGTAGGGCCCATTAGGGACGTTAATCGCTCTTCAAAGTTTAACAGAGTGACTCCAGATGAGTCTGGCTTTTCTGAAGACTCCAGCACGTCAGCACAGGGTGCAAGTGAACTGAGTAATCTTAACAACACAACCCCACCCTCCGTCTCTGAACAAGGCCTCAACACCTAGGTCGCAAGCTAGAGCTACTCAGCCGTTGTTACTAACACAGTGCAACTGCAGAGGTCTCAAGAACCACAAAAAGCGGGCTCATTTCCGTCTCTATCTTGAGAACTTTGAGTTCCTCGTTGCCGTAGTTGCCCTTCAGGAACCGGGCACGGACGTCAAACTCACAATTTACACTACCTTTTAACACAACCCGGAGACATATACACTTGTTCTAAAGCAATATACCGCCCAGGAAGTCCACTCCCCACAACACCGCCTTTCCCAATCCCGATGGTGTCAGTGCTGCCCATAAGGCGATCGGACCCACCTGCTTATATTTTAAATATTTACTGTCCCCCAAAGCTTAAGAACGTCACGTTCAGCGAAACTTTCACACAAGCTATGCAGGTGGCAGGAAGGGACGCCCTCCTGATGGTCGGCGATTTCAATGCCACAAACAGGTTCTGGGGTTACCCGCGAAAGGCACGCGTGAAAGGAAGCTTTCGGAACTACACTTGGATTCACCCTCCACACTGATCCCGCCAGCCCAACACGTGTAAGCCACTCTCTTCAACGAGATACTTGCCCGGACCTCACAATTACACGCAACATTCGCCATGTCAATTGGCTGAATGCACAGGACACTCTCAGTAGTGATCATTGTGTATTAAACGCAACCGTGTACATGCGTCCCTTAAAACGTCCACTTACACAAGCTCATATCTCAGACTGGACAACTTTCCGCACCTCTCTACCTATCATAGACCCTCTCCAGTCGGAGTACGACACCTAGTCTAAATCACTGATGTCTGCACTGAAACAACACGAACGGCTGATACAGCTCACGGAAACTCAAACGGACGTGGACAACCACCTCCTTCATCTTTGGCAGGCCCGCCGCAGCCTCACCAAACGATGGAAAAAACAGAAACATAACACACGCCTCAAGAAACGCATCCTAGAACTCACGGAGAAAGCTGCGGAATATGCTGCTCAGCTAGCCGACACTAGCTGGGTGGACAGGTGCAACACGGCTGCACGCCAGATGTCTGGACGCAACACATGGCGCCTGTTTTGCGCTCTTATGAATCCAACACAAACAAGCACGGAAACTCAACGTCACTTACAATAGGTTATGCACAACTTTACAGGAACGACAACACTGCTGGCACACACTCTCAGGAACCGATACCTGTGCACCACCAAGGACCCCCAGACGGGGGCCCTTACGCAGGCAAAAATAACAAGCCGTTGTACACACCGTTCCAGCTTCACGACCTCCAGACGGCCTTACGCAAGATGAAGCCTGACACTGCACCCGGGCGTGACCAGGTTACGGTCAAACTGTTGGCCAATCTTCCCGACGCAGCCTACGCCACGCTCCTCAAATACTTCAATAGCTTTTGGGACAAACTCTTCTCCCTCTTGAATGGAAATCAGCTCTCGTGACCTTCATCCCAAAAGCAGGTGAACGTATTGACCTGGAGAACGTTTGCCCCATCTCCCTAACGTCTTGTGTCAGCAAGCTGATGAAAACGATTGTGCGCGACAGACTCTCCGAGTTTTTAGAAACACAGCACACTTTTGTGGACACCATGTTTGGTTTCCGCCCTCAGAAGTCAGCCAAATATATAATTCTGCAGCTCCACCATGACATATTAGATCATGTTGAATGCCCCCACAATGACAAGGTAGTCCTGGCCTTGGATCTTAAAGGGGCATTTGACAACGTGAAGCATGAGGTAATCCTTGACCACCTCAGTGAGACCAACTGTGGTTATAAAACATTCAATCATGTTAGACAATTCCTTATAGACCGTCAAGCCTACATACGCATAAAAGATGAGGAACATGGTCCTTGCGTCATCGGCTCGAGTGAAACTCCTCAAGGCACGGTCCTCTCTCCCCTCCTATTTAATATAGCCATGCTTCATCTTCCCCCCAAATTGGCTTCTCTACCAGAAATACATCGTGCTCTTTACGCGGATGATATCACAATTCGGGCCACGCAAGGTAACTTGGGTCACATGTGGTCATGCCTGCAAGCAGCGCCGAGTGTAGTCGATGACTACGCAACCTACTCTGGACTGCAGTGTGCCCCGGCTAAGTAAGAATTTGCGCACGTACGTCCCTCCCCTCAGGACACAACTCAGCTTCATATCAGTCTTCCTTTGGGACCGATCCGTGAGGCCAAGGAGATCTGCGTCCTTGGCCTCTTCATACACCACCAATGCAAGGCCGACACCACAATAGCCAAACTTCGCACGGTGGGAGACCAAGTGGGCCGTATGGTCCGCCGGGTCTCCAACAAGCGGGCTGGATTGCGAAGCAGGGATGCAGTGCGGCTTGCCCATTATTTCGTAACGAGTATAATACTCTACTCCACTCCCTACTTGCACCAATGCAAACACGAGGATGATCAACTCGAAGTCATCCACTGTAAAGTTATCAAGCGGGCTCTCGACCTTCCTATCACCACGTCCAACCAGATACTTCTGGCCCTAGGTGTGGTGAATACCTACCGGGAACTTCGAGAAGCCAACCTCGTTAACCAATACACGCGCCTTGCACAGACCAATTCCCGTCGCCGCCTCTTTGACCGAATGCACATAAAACACGATTACTATATTGAGGAAAGGGTGGGAGTGCCAGAACATTCGAGACGCGCCCTCCGGGTCCAACCCCTTCCCCGCAACATGTCCAAAGAAAACCACAGTGGTCGCCGCCAGGCGCGCGCGCAAGCATTGCAGCGACACTTTGGTCAAGAGGAACACGTATGCTACGTGGGCGTTGCCGGCCTGCACCATGGGGGTGGTATACGGCCGCAGTCATACACAACACAAACACCGTAAATGGGCTCACTTTCAAAGCCTACAGCGCAACACATGCGGAGGAGATTGCCATCGCTCTGGCTCTCACCTATCCCTCTTCTAAACATATGATCACCGACTCACGAGGGGCCTGTCGGAACTATCAACTAGGTGGGCTTCGCCGCTTACTCAGCGCATACTGGAACTTATCTGCCGATACGTTAATCCAACTGCGCGAAATCTGGTTTGGGCACCCGGTCAGCAAGGACTCTGGGGTAACGAACATGCCGATCAGGCCGCCCGCGCACTCTTTTCCCGGGCTATCTTTCTGTCTTTAGAAGCCTACTCTCAACCAGACAACTCGTCCCTTTCATTCAAAGATATTACCGATTACTACAAAGAGGAGCACCGGCGCAATCCAGACCCTCGTAAGGGACTTAATCGCGTTGACGAGGGCCTCCTTTTAAAACTGTTTACCAATACTGTACTGTGCCCGGCGGTGCAAAAACATTTCAATTCATCCTTTGATGGCACGTGCCTGTTCTGTGGTTAGGTAGCTGACACCTTCCACATTGTCTGGGCGTGCCAGTCTAATCCATCAATTTCCCCCAACCCCAACGCCACGAGAGATGACTGGGAGGTGGCCCTGCTCGGCTGTCAAGACCTGAAGGCCCAAAAGGCCCTGGTCAAACGGGCGCGGGTGGCGTTGCTTGCCAATGGAGCTCCGGAATGGGGGTTCCACCTAGTGCTGCGAAGGTAGGAGGCCAATAAGGCCCCAACCCAATCACCTCTCTTTAACCTTTTAATGGTTATTAAATGTTTCACTACCAAACCACCACCACCCAGACGTGACAGGACGTTCATACGTTGCACAATAAAGGAAGGCTGCGCAAGCCGATGCTAGCGAATCTTTTTTCAGCGGCAACTAAAACGAAATTGTTGCGATAGTTCTCCTGTTATACTAAAGCAATGGGGTTCAAAACGGGTCCTCGAAGACTTGTTCGGAGGGTCCGCGAAACCCATCCTCTCAAAATTAATTGTGGTTCTGCCGCAAAGGTGAAGCCATAGGCGTATCTTCCGGGGGGGGGGGGTGGACAAGGGGGGCGCTGGCTCTCTCACAATGAAATGTAAGGAGGGCTGAGCCTTCACTCCCACCTGTGGTTATTATCGGCTGCCCACAAAGATAGGAACTCAGGCAAAATTTTCATCCAGCGCAGCTGTCACTTAATTAGATATGAGATTTCGTAACATAGTTTTCTTAGACTTTTGCTGAAAGGATTTTTTTTGTGTCTTGCGACTGCGTGCTGTAAGCTTTCTATGCTGTGGGCCGCTTATGCAATTCTTTCTTGCCGTGAGCTCAAGCATTACTGAGGAAGCTACCACTCAACAGGGGCTCTAGAACGCTAGACCACTTTGTCGTGCCTTCATTGTGGTTTTGCCTGACCTAAAGTTTACGTCGCAGGTGAGGTTGGTTCAGGCGGAAACCAATTAAGGAATGTTGTATGGGCTGATCAAGCGCTCTTCGCGCCTAAAGAAACCTATACATTTCTTAGAAAATGAATTGAATCACTGCTGCTCTATATTCCAGCTACCGTGAGTCAACGAGTATATATGCCTGGTTAGATGAATGCGCGTTAAAAAGCCGTAAGTGAACAAAGTTTATTGAGTCTTCCAAGAAGTCTAAATTTGTGGCAAGTAACGTGACCAAGAATTTCGCGACTAAAGAATCACCAACTTTGTCAATGCGAAATTCTTCTTCAATTTCATGCGGTACCCAATTTTTCATACTAAATTGCAATGCCAAGTCAGCAGACAAGAGTGCACAGCCGCATTCTCTACAGTGCAAAGATGGGGCTCGTCTGTCCGTTTAGCGAAGCTAAAGTGTATTTGATCCGGGGATTACTCAGAACGGCCGCAGGTAATGTACAGAAAGTGACAGTCTACTCCATCTATCCCCCCCAACAAGGTCAAAGCACTTGAGGCACTGTGACCCGTAGTCTGATATGTGTAACCGTTTTAAGAGTGGCGCGTGGCTTCATCAAAGTGGTAGAGAGATAGAATGCCCGTTAAGGCCCCGGTTGGAATTGCAACTTTAGATGTTGAGTTTGAATTTTTAAGTGGAACTTCTTATAAATGTATTTGATTTCCTTGTTTCGTAAAACTAGCCTGAATCGGTGCGCGTTTTTACAAAAACTAACTTGAAATATGAAGTACTATCCGAACCACTGGCCTTAGATGAAAACATAAAGTATGTCCTCTGGGATTTTCCGTATTCACAAAGCTCGTAGAAATGTACTCCACGTTTGTCTTGCTTGCCTTGCTCACTCTTGCCTCGCTCATTTCTTGGTACTTTCTTTGCAAAGAAACGCAGGCACTAACAATAATAAAAACAAAGAAAAGGAGAAAGCAAGTGCGAAACGAAAAAAAAAGAGACAGGAAATAGGTAGGAAAAAAATTGCCCGCAGCTTCCCTCAGGGGAACACTGAGGAGGATGCGGAGCCGCTACCTCGGCGCGCTTGCGCTCGGGGGCAGCATCGGGATCGGCCTCTCGTCGCCGACGCTTGCACTCGGCTTCCCGTTTTTGAAAGTCCGGGTCCTCTCGTCGACGCTTACGTTTCAAAGCGGCCGAATCCGGTGCTGCTGCTCGACGCTGACGTCTCTCAGCGTCTTCGCGTTCTCTAAGTTGAGCATCTTCCGCTCGACGCCGACGTTTACGTTCGGCGTTGCGAGCTCTTCTCCGCGCTGCCTTGTCTTCGGACGACGACTTGGTTGCGGTTCCGCCAACACTTTGGACGGCGCTGGTCGAAGGGACGTCGATCATTGCGACCTCGGACGTCGACGCGCCGTACAAACCAACCGACGAGCGGCAACTGAGCGAGCGAGCACCGACCTTGAGTATATATACAGCGCGACGGCGCATGCACTGTCAGCTGTCGAATGTTCGAGAAGGGGGAGAAGCGCAACGGCGCATGCGCGCGCGTCAGCTGCCGATGTTCTCGAAGCGCGACGGCGCATGCGCGCGCGTCAGCTGCCGATGTTCTCGAAGCGTGACGGCGCATGCGCGCTACATTATACAGCTAGCGAATGTTCGTGAAGAGGAGAAGCGCACGCGGTATGTAGAGGAGGAAGGGTGCACAGATGGTGGAGGAGTGAAGCGCGCGCGGTGTGTAGAGGAGGAAGGGATGCACAGATGGTGGAAGATGGAGGAGGAAGCTTGCGGACGGCGCCGCACTACAAGCCTCGAGTATTAGATGCTCCGCATCTAAAAAATAAGAAGAGCAAAAAAGAGAAGTAGGGAAAGAAGAAGAAATAAATAGAAATGAATACACAAAACCCAAAGAAAAAACTTAAAACGGAAAAAAGAAAGAAAGAGAAGACGAAATGAACCAAGCAGGTTGCGATCAGCACATTCTTCAAACTTTGCACCCCTATAGTGCGAGGCTGTCTTGTGTGGTTTTTCTTAAAGACGATATTCTTTCTTGGGGACCTTTGACGCAAAAATTTTAGTCTGTCTGTCTGTCTGTCTGTTTGTCTGTCTGTCTGTACATTTGTCTGTATGTCCACGGTTACCGCGAACCGGGTACTCTAAACAGCACCAGATAATACCCCGATAGCAGACCCTATCCGCCACGCCCACCAAGGATCAGCGTTCCTCAAGGATCAGCGTTCATACGAGTGCTATTTGTGACATTTGTGACGTACGTGTGCCATCAATTGGGGCGTAATGAGAACTTCGCAACTTCCACTATCAGCGTGTATTTAGAATGACCAATTACCTGTAAAGGCACTTCTTGCTTTAAAGGCGGGGTCATTGCGGTGGCCGGGGACAAGCGAAGCGTTCTTAACGAAGAATGCGGTGTGTATACGGAGCCCGATCCCTCTATTCCGTTCTACCCTTGAAAGCGAAGAACAAAAGCCCCTGAGTTTTTTTTTAGTTTTTGCTTCAAAAGCTTTGCATGTACCATTTTATGGTGTTTAAACATATTCACGAACACAATATCTGTACATTCGATAATAAAATTAACAGTGCATTTTAAATTTTTGGTTCGTATTAGTAACAAAGTAAACTGGATCGCTCTTTTGAACTCGGGCTGGGCACATATATTCAGGAAAGCATTCCAGAATACAGATATCGAAATACGTGACCTGAAAGCTTAAAATAAAGGTACTAAGGTACATACATCTTTGACGAAGCGGGATATTTCAGAGATACATTTGCAAAAGAAAAAAAGTATTCCGAAATACATTCATAGAGATATTAGGATGCATGAATACACATAGCCGTATACATTTCTTTTTATTTATAAGATACTCATGCTCCAATTATTGAACTGCAGGGTCATATCCTGATTAATGCTCTAAAGCACTGAAACTTACTAGTGAAGACAATCACTCGATTCACAAGCCAAGGGCAGTGCATTCAGAAAAAGTCACAGCATATCCACGGAGTGAAATATGATGAGTGGGGCGAAGTGTCCATCTGGGCGTCTGTGCACCCGCGCCGGAGCGTGCGTCCATGTGTCCATCCGTTTGTTCATTCTGCCCGCCTGCCCGCCTGCCCGCCCGCCTGTCTGTCTGTCTGTCTGTCTGTCTGTCTGTCTGTCTGTCTGTCTGTCTGTCTGTACGCTTGTCTGTTTGTCCACTCCAAACAGCATCGGGTATTTGAAACGGCCCACCCGATGCGCAGCTTCCACCTATGTTGCTCAAGATTCAGCGTTGACACTTATGCAATTGTCGATTAAAAAGCAATTTTTGCGCCTGCCTGGGGTACCATAACAATACGTATATATTCTGCATGTTCGTCTTTTATTAGAAAAGGCATACATAAGTAATTCTATGGACCGTAGCGCTAATCGCGCTGCGCTGACTATGCAACGCTTGCACAGGAAGGCGAGTGTTTCCAACGCTTTGCTAAGAAAACACTGTGGTGGCCCCTACCCGTCGCCTTGTGTTCTACGCCTTATCATCACTGAAAAGGGCGCGCATGCCTGTCTCAGGGCCACGCACTTTGTTCCCCCCCCCCCCCCCCCCCAAAAAAAAAAACTGTCAGGCGGCGCTAATGTTTCACGTGTGACGTGACTTGATGTGCTCGTTCACCTCCGCTGCACGCTCGAGGCACTCCAACGCTGCCGCTGCGGAATACCATTGACCGATTGCCTTGCGCAGAACATCAAATACATGTTTTTTCACTCTCTCCACACGCAAGACTATCATCTTTCGACATTTGCAGATTACATGCAAATACGGTGCCAATTCTCTTTTGTATCCCCGCAAACGCCACTATTTTCACCATTTGAGACTTCATCCACTATGACAACATGGCTCAAGACCCCTGTGTGCCAAATCAAAGTGTTCTTTAATCTAATTCCCTGTTACGTACCGACAATGCAATTGGGGTGGTTACCACGGCTCGCTGAAAGTCCGCACTAATTTTGGCTGTCCCCGAATGTCGTTTTCCTACCTTTGCGCTGTACATTTGCAGTTCTTCACGTTTGGTACCCTTGTAGGAACGCAATAAACGGGTGGTGGTCTGATTTTGTCGGATCAATGATAGATTTGCTGCCATTAACTACGCTGGTAGTGACAGAGAACGCATCAGAATTACCAATATTTTCGAATTAACGAGTTTTGAATTAACAAGCATGTGTTATATTAGCGAACTCTTACAGTTATAAAATTAGCACACTACTCATTATCAAGACTTCTCCAAAATACTTAGCTTGGTGAACTACGTGATTAGTTTGGAAAGTGAAATATAAAGTAAAAGAAAGGTCACACGTTCTATGTAGTCATCCTGTTTACAATGCTGCAATCAGACTCCAGTTCGAACAAGGAATGGTCAGTCCGAAAACAAATTAAATCTGTTACTCATCGAGGAAGAGGCATTTTGGAAGTTAATATAATGTGCAATGGTTGAATTGAAACATTGATAATACCACTAAATTTACAATGCATGTAGATGATATCAGCTTATGCTTTGTGGAGAAAGTAATTAGAAACTTCACAACAAGAGCTAATGCGAACCAAATGGGCATAATTAGTGTGAAATAAAACCATCTCAAATATCAGGCCACATTTTAGGCGGTACTGTTTTGTCTTGAATTGATTTGTGTTGAGCTAAATAAATTTCGAATGGCAAACGCACATACAGCAGAGACTCTCAGCGGAGGGTTCATTCAGCACAATAATAACGCGCGCGCATACGCGACCGCAGTTATGTATACCTCTGGTATATGGCGACATTTTCATCAGACGAAATGGATATATATATATATATATATATATGTGTGTGTGTGTGTGTGTGTGTGTGTGTACGGCCGAAGAAGCGAGAAAACCTAGCCCCCCTTGCCCCCAGTAGCGAAGAAGGTGGTACGCCACTGGGTGAAGCAGCGAATACGATAGCTTATGACATTTGGTGCCCGTAAGCCAGACGTCACTGTCGAATCAAGGCGCAATTGTTATTTGGAAAGGAATATCGCGTCAATCTTGACTGTGCAACTTGTAAACATGAAAAAGAACGGCGCGTTCTTTGAATAAATGGCCAATTCACAACTCAACAAGCCCGCTCTGGCGTAGCTCAGTAGTTTTCATACAATATTAATACAGTGCATACAGCGGTAACAAAGCAAATGATTACTTAGTAACGAATTCCTTTATACGAATAATTGGCTCAAGATGTTCGCGCCACTTATTCATATAAAGGACTTATCGGGTCTTTAGTTTTACACTCTTCATTAAAATTCTTGATCTGTTCACGGATAAATTCACGAATGGGCAGTGTATGGATATCGGCAGGGCGGACTGCCATGTATTTTTCCCCAATACTGTGAAGGCCGAGCAACATAACAGTATAATATGGGGCTCCATTGTCTTCTTCATTGACTGGTAAAAACCTGATCTTGTAGGCATCAATCGGTAAATCTTTTTTGATAGTTATCTCCAGAATGTCCCAGACGAACAGCCCTTCCCAACAATCCAGAAGGACATGTTCGATGGTTTCAGGTTTACGACAGAGAAAACAGCGCGTTTCCGATGGCGCAAACAGTCCCCTTTCTTGCATCCACGTTTGAACTTTTGAAGTATCTGTATGAAGCTTGAAAAATTATTTTGAACTACATGGTACAGCCATTTTTTTTACTCGGGCCAGCATATTTTGGCCACGTCCAGCAGGATACAAACTCCTGTAAAGTGGTAAAACAATGTCGAGAAGGTCTCCGTACAACGTTTTTCGTTTTACTCCCACTAGATAATTGTCGGAGAACCATGCCAATAAAAAATACATGTACCAAATAATTCTTTTAGATAACCATAAAGCGCTCCATGCACATAGTCCGTGGTGAAACGAGTGAAGGTAAAACTCTTCCACGCCTCACCAGAATAACTGAACGTATACTGGTCTCTTGTGTCTTGCAGAAACAAAAAATGACTAACGATCTGTTTTAAAAACAAATGTGACAGACTCAGACTACTGATCCAAACACGACGAAAAAGATTAGTGCGACTAGACCGTTCCCACACCGATCCCCATATAAATACTGCAAACACACGGGGAAGCTTCTGCACATTCATATGTGAACAATGTAAAACCTGTAATGTGTACCAATGTTTAGAGACAAAGAAAAGATTACGTATGGGCCAGGGCCCGCGTGAAAATCGAAAAGTCCCATCTTCTAACATTATCTACTTTTCCACGCATTTCAGTGGCTTGCTGCCGCCAACACGGCTCACTGTCACGATGAAATTCTAATGGTACACCCAAATATTTTGCAAGCTGATTCACCCATGACGTGTTAGCAAAAACATCTGGAGTGGAAAGCCAATCCCTATGCCAATATCCTAAGCACTTTTTCAAATTTACCGGACTCCCACTGGCTGTACGAAACTCTTTCGCAAAATAGACTACTTCGTCAACACTGTCGCGATCACAACAGAAAACTGCCACATCATCAGCATATGCAAATAATCTCACATCATTCTCATGCAGTTTGAATTCACGGGTGGAATAGCTGTTCATCACACTCACACAGAAAGGCTCTAAAAACAAACTGAACAACAATGGTGAAAGAGGGCAGCCCTGATGCACGGAGAGTTGTAAGTAGATGCGCGCTCCACCAACTTATTAACAATTAGTTGCGTTGTACAGCCCTAATATGCCAAAGTCAATCCCTCGTTGATAATACAGCCCACGTTTACAAATCCAAGACACTTATCAGAACATCATGTAACACAAGATCAAAAGCTTTCTCTAAATCCAACTGAACCATTGCAACACGTGTCTCAGCCGCATCGCAGCACTCCAGAACAGCTCTGACATTGTGTATATTGGTTACAATTGTGCGTCCTTTGATTCCGCACGTCTGGTGTGGACCTACTATTTCCTTTATTACACCTTGTATTCGCTTAGCTAACATTTTCTGGAAGATCGTCTAATCTACATTTATTAGGCTAATGGGGCGATACAATTTTATTAAGCGGAGTTTAGTTTTATCCTCTGTTTTGCTGATTAGAATAGTGTGCGCCGTCAGAAAGCTGCGAGGCAACATGTTATACTTGTAAGCTTTATTGAAAAGACTAGTGAAATTCGGAAAATTCGGACTTAGACGTTTAGTAAAAGGCTGCGCTCAACCCATATGGTCCACGTGGCTTCTCTTGGTTTAGCCGTTCAATAGCTCTTGCGACTTCGAAATTTGAAATAGGCAATTCAAACCCTACAACATGAGTTTCGGGCACTTTTGACATCAAAGGTAAGAATTTCTTCCTAAACACTCCTATGTCAACCTCCAATCACTTAAGCAGATCTCGATTAGTGTACTCAGTTTGAAATCTGAGGCTGGCGAGTTCAAATCCCGTAATGAGGCATTTAAATTTTGTTGCATTTCTTGTTTTTTGATTGTGAATACGCGTTACTTTACTTATATATTTATTTATTTAGGGCGAATGGGCACCCCCGTTTTAACCATGTGAAGCCATTTTGCACAGTACTGGGACCCTGGAGTGGCAGCATCCCAGTACCAGCGCCATACTGGGCCCATAATCAGGCATGGCGCTGGACGCTGGTACCCAGTGGCGCTGGTTTTTGCAATAGGGAATGTCAACGTGGCCGCAAAGATTAGCGCCCGCTGCTTCGCATCTACATACGGTTCAATTTAGCGGGAGACATTGTAATTGTATTCTTTGTTTGGACTGCCCCCAAACAGCCGTGCCCGGCCTGTCTGGCAGTGCATGTTGCCTTTTGATTGTTAACAAAAGGACGTTTTCTACTGAAACAAATGAGGTCTGTATTGACCTGTACAGTAGATGCATGCCTTGAACTATTTTTTTCCGTAGGTACTCATTTATTATTCAAGACGTAATTACGATGAGCTATCCAGATTTTACAGACAGTCTGCTGATACCTCGTCACAAAGGTAAGTGATTTAATTAAGTTTTCAAGAGCAATTAGATGAATTCAGAGGCTTAAGTTGATGAGAAATTATTCAACGTGGACGGTAGGTGACAGCTGTCTGTGGTAGGACGTCTAGAATTCAGAGCATTTGTAACCATAGGAACATTCTATCTATCTATCTATCTATCTATCTATCTATCTATCTATCTATCTATCTATCTATCTATCTATCTATCTATCTATCTATCTATCTATCTATCTATACGCATATGTCCCAGTGATCTTCGTCTCGTGATCTTGATATACTACAAAATTGCCATAGCAGAATGTTAGTGTACGAAGAACGCTAGCTACAAAGGTACCACATATTTGTCGGCATAGATTTACCAAAGTATAAGTTGATATAGACGTGAATGAGATGAGGCATATACCCACGTAGCACAGGGCATTGTACGCGGGCACGTTAGGTACGCGAATTGCCTAGTAGATTTGATGACCTTGACGACAGGGCAGTGCCTTCCTTCATGCGAATGCAGGAGTTCGCTATTGGTGAAATATCTAGATAGAAGGAAATATTAAGAAAACCACCCACATATTCTCATGGGGGAAGCTCGAGTAAATGTGTCGCAGAGGAAGTAGGGGGTATAACGGGAATGTTGCATAACTGGGTATGGTTTGGGAATGCCTAATTTTTATTTCGTCTTTTTATGCCTATTTATTGAATGTAGAAGAAGGTTTGCCTTCTCTGTGTGGTGGTGCACTGATGTTGGCTTGTGCCTCACTACTGGTTGTAGGTGCTGTTGCTTCCAATGCATCTACTCGAGTAAAGCATAGTGTTAAGGTAAGCGAAAGCCAAGAAAAGGCGCCCTTGACTGAATTCTTAATGGACACTCCGCCGCTGATATACAGACCAGTGGCATTCGAGGGGGATGAGTACGGGGGGGAGGTCCGCACGCCGCTGCCCATGGCATGCCCGCGGCATTTACATGCCCCTTTGCTGAACGCCTGGTGGTGTCTTATCCTTTTTGTCTCCTGAAGAGACAGGTATTATGGGTGTCTTCCTGAACCGGCACAAGGTGTGTGACGCGAGCATGCGTAGTGGGCGTGTGGACGGTGCCACCGACGCCAAAGCGCGACATCCTGCGACTAAGAAATGCTCCGCATTCAAAGTGGTGGCTCGAGCTGAAGTACACTCCCAACATATTGTGTGTGAAAGTCGAGCATTCTAAGGCAGAGCTCGTTCAGCCATTAACACTGCTTCTGAAATTGATCGTGCTCAAGCATTCAATTAACCAATCCATGGTAGTCTGTGGGTTACAGTGCTCAACTGCTCAGCCGAAAGTTCTGGAGTCAAATTCCGGCCCATAGTGACTGCACTTGCGAAAAAGAGGAAAAGAATGACTACTGCGTACGTAGAATTGTTTTAAATTCCAATAGCCTATCTCAATCAAACTTTTCTGCTCTCTATGAAGCAATCACATTAGAATGAAGGATTGGGGGTGTGACTTGTGCGTTTCAATAGTGGATTGCCAGCAACCATAGATTTGGGATCACTCCGGAAAGCCAGAATTCTTGCTCGGCTGAAATCGCCTGCAGTGACCGGAAATTCGCGCATGTTGAGCGCCGACACTCTTTCCATCATGGCTGGCTGCTTACGATTGCGCGAGCACCACGGACGAAAAAAAAAAAAGAAACGCTGCGAGCCACGCGCTTGCGTTAGTATTAGTGAGTAGTAGTTCAAACTCAGACGCTACAAATTCTCGGTTTAACGAGGATGCTTCGGACTAAAAAAAAGAAAACCTTTTCCACAGTATTCGCAATTTCAGCAGTTCGAGTGCATACAGCGGGAAAGTAGTGAACTATTTGGTCACAATTTTATTGCCTGCAAATGAGAAGCGAGTGGCATCAGACAGTGAGTACGAGGCTGCTCTGCTCCACCGGGCATTTGACGCGATCTTCCGCCTGTCCGGCGACAGTTGGTTTCGTCAAGAAAGTTGTCCGACAACATTCGGCGCTGAGGTTGCACACTTTTCTGGTGTTGGTAGCGCAGAAATATTTTTTAAATGCTGTTTCCCTCCTGTTCCGCTGGTCACTTCTGGAACTTTTGAAATTTCAGTTGTGTAAATTATGGAATATATCTATCACATGGCGTTTTATACATGGAGAGAAATTTTCACTGAATTGGAATACTGATACTGCAATAAATACAAAAGCATGAGCCGTACAGTGAGACAAGCAAGATAAATTAGCGTGTGATAAATGTTTTTATTAACACTGGTTGAGTACATGTTCCACAGAGTAGGGCACTCGGATGCTATATCCATCTCAAGTAGCCTAGGCATGCGCTTGAGAAGTTGCATTTTTTTGTTAGTTTCGTGCAGCTTTTTTTTCTTAGCTCATCCCCGTATTCACTTCTTTCTTCATGTTGCAGCCTTTTTTGTTCCTCATGGGTAGCTTTTTGGTCTTCCCTAAGTTTTTGAAGGTGCTCCATTTTTCCAAAGTAGACCTTAGTTTTTTGTGCTCTTACACTTGATTGTCGTGAAGTCTTCATGGTTGGCGCCTTTTCGGTATTTTCTGCAAAGCCCACTGAAGCTTTTGCTTGTGAGTCTTCCGATGCATAACTGGGTTCAGCAGTGGTGTCGGAGCCGCCTTCTGACGCAAAGGAGGGGTTGTGTCTTGCCTTAGTTGAAATTACGCTATAGCTGTGCCGTAGCAGAGCTGGCTCGAAGCTGTCAAGATGGCTTATTTTTCCACCTTGTTTTCATAGGGAACTGGTGTGGGGGCGTTGCTCGACGTCTGGTTGTGTTCCAAAGCTGCTTTCTTCCTCTTCATTATTGTCTTGCAGCACGTGCTGCACTGCTGAGCTGTTCTCTCAACTCAAAGGGTTTCCCTCAGTTTCAGTACTATGTGGAAAGACCTCTATCTTCTTGTTCAGAAATATTTCTCATCGGCCCTACTTCATCAAAATACTGCGCATAGTAATCTAATAATTATCAGGTTTCCTCATTCGTGCACTCACAACCACGACCAGCAATAATGAAAACACCAATCAGTACAGACATACTTTCCAGCAAATGACAATCCATAGTATATGTGCGCTATATTGCAGTTTGCAATGCACAACTTTTCAAAAACAGGATTACCAATGTGGCAACACACGGCGCTTGTCATGTCATGAACACACGGCGGCTGTCGTGTCTTGCTTAAATACTGCAGCTCCGTAGTAAAGTTGCATGTCAGACGACGGCATTGATGATGAGAAGAAATAACATGAACAACTCTAAAATTATCGCTATGACTTATGTACGTGCAATGATAAGGCACTGGAATATTTATTCTGAGACTCGGTGATAAAACCACCGGGACTTTTCGCACAAGTACGACACCAGAGTCATCGACAAGAATGAATTTTCAGCGCCACGGGCTTTTTGCAGCTAGAGCTTTAAAGTACTGGAGCGTTAGATTCACAACGTTTTTGCCGTAACTTATGTGAACAGTGTGCGATGCTTCAAATGCAACCATGTTATTGAAATTCAGTGGAAAATACTGATAATATGCGCCTACATAAAAATTAGTACGCAGCCTTCATTTTTACCATCGTCTAACAGTGAAAATCACATGCCAGAGTTAACATAACAGAGTCTGGCATACTTAACCTGCTTCTTCAACTCAATGTCAAAACATTTCAAGGCCCAGATGAAATATCTGATGCTTTTCTTAAGCGCTATGCCGCTCAGATAACCACTTTTCTGCAAAAGATATTTTCCTTATCATAAGAAACAGCTGTACTTCCTGATGGTTGGTTGTGTGCAAAAGTAATTCCTATCCATAAAAGTGGGAACTAACAACTGATACTGATAAACACATACAGGCCAATATCACTGACAAGTACATGCTGCAAGCTAATGGAGCATATAATAAACAAAGCACTTATGAACTATCTAGAGGAAAAAAATTTGCTATATCCGAACCAACACGGTTTTAGAAGGAAGCTTTCGACCACTACACAACTTTCAGAGATTACCCAGTATGTTTCTTTTATTATTGGCAAAGCCGACCGTGCTGACGTGTTCTCTGGTGTTCCCCAAGGGTCCGTACTAGGACCAACACTCTTTCTCATATACATCAATGACATCTACACTCCTATGGAACCAGGTATTACAATGAGGCTTTTTGCAGATGACTGCATCTTATACTCTCCCACTAGCGCTAAAGACCAAGTGAAACTTGACAAATCTTTAGGAAATATTGGGCAAAGGTGTGCAAAACACGGTATGCAAATTATTACAGACAAGACCATGTGCATTACAATTTCCCATAGAAAGACACCACTTCACTTTCAGTACAACTTCTCTGGGGCAGACATCAAGCACGTAATTACCGTAAAGTACCTGGGGGTCACAATAACATCATCGTTAATGTGGGATGTCCACATTAACCAAATTTCTGCACGTACATATAAACAACTAGAATTTATAAGGCTTAAAGTTCCGCACCGTCACTCCAGTAGAACTAACAATGACAAATGCATGCGCCCATTCTTCACACGTTGTAACACGTTGAGGTATTCTTTTTTTCCCGCAATTATAGAAATGTGGAATGACTTACCGAATGACGTTGTCAGTGCGCAATCACCTGAGTCATTTTCATCGCAGTTGGAAATTCATTTGGAGGCATTGCAATAGATCCTGTGCTGTCTTCGCCGAAATAAAGGTTAAAACAGTGTTTCGCGCATGTGCTCCCACATTGCTGCATGTGCTTGGCCGCCTGCATCTGCGTGTCAGTGTTACCATTGATGTTGTCATGCTGGCTAGTTTTTTTCGGCGAAACACATGTAAATTATTCATTTATTGCTTTATACTGTTATATCGTTATTTTTCTTTCCTTTTCATTTTCGCGATATGAAGCGTTGTTTGCTCTGTACGCCCTCTCCTATATAGGCCTGAAAAGGCCCACAGTATTGAATAAATAAATAGAATAAATAAATAAATAGTGTACATGTCACAAGCACTTACGATCGACTATTCCAAGCAAAACACTTTAATTACTGCAAAAAGGCACTACTTTGGGACCAGCAAGTAATGTTTAGATATCCTTACTGCTAATATAACACTTCAATTATTACTGATCAGCAATATTTACCAGTTGTGACCATAATCCACACTTCACCTCTGTTACTACTGATAGATACAGCACCGCACGTGTACTGCACCATTGCAACTCCATTTTCTAACCACCACTTTTTTTTTTCAATGTTTAGGTCGTACGTACCTAGTGGAAACATTATTATTCCAAGCGGAGGACGACTCATGTGGTGTATTTAATGTGGAGTATTACAAAAACAACGGTAAGAGCATTTTGTAGAACACACTTTAGTTTACCGCCATTCATTGTATGCTGCGATTTATATAGGTATCATCAACTTCGTATTTCCAGCTGACAAAACTCAGTGAAATGTTTTCCCACATAAGCGATACGGTAGGAAAATAACAAAACGGCCTCTTTGTGGCCTCTAATATTCGCAACTCCAGAAACAGCTTCATGTGCTGGCAACACTGGTCGCAAAAACAAACGTGGCTATGCCTATCACGTCAACGCCGCACTATTGCTTGGCGCTGTGTTGAAGTTCTTGGTTCGTAGCGTGAGATCACATTGCTTCGTGGAAGAAAAAAGGTACTGGCCGCGGACTCAATCTTATCGGCATAAAGGATTTCACTGGCGAAACAGCAGGAATAGTTGCTCTGTGAGCGCACACTTCGAGCTCCTTCGGTGAACGGCATCAAATTTACGTCAAGTTGACCTGTCTAGCGAACCCGAGGTCTAAAAAGGCAACTGCTTAAGTTTAGCTGCCCTTTTTGATATGTGCTAGCATGTTCCCATTGTGCTTTACCGCCTTATCGCCTCGTGACCCTTAGTTCTGCCACATCCCTCATTCCCAGTGAACACCTAGGTGATGCGGCCGCTCACCCCCAAGCCCGACCACACGTCAACCGGGCTCAAAGAAGCCTGCCTTCGCTAAGGTATTCACACCAAAGCTCCCACGATGTCCCATCTTTTTTAAAGGAATTTCAGCCGCACAGCTTCTCTACCACATGAATTTCTTTCCAGAGGTAACATGGGTTCACGGCACACACTTCAAACAGCCATTCATGACTCCTTTTCTTTTCTTCCTTTTCATGCATGATGAAACCTCAGACTAAAGCTTTAGACTCACAATGACTGAGTTTTACTATCTGACCTTGACCCACTCAACTTATCTTTCGTGGCATGAATTTCATCATACAGGAAATTCGATAATGAAACTTGCAGACGAAGGAAATTTACTAGACGACCAAAATGTTGCTGACGACCGCATCCCTTGCGAGCGCCAACTCTTTGTAAGTGAATCGTGACGCACCTTCAGTTCGTATATGTTCGTTTTAACGGAACATAAAAAAAACTGTCTAAGTTTACTCGGCGAATTTATTATATTACAAAAGATTAGCTTAACCTATCCTCTTCCTTGCGAGCTCGACGCTGTGCGATGGCGCTTATGTATAGCAGACGACCCATTGGATGGCTTCTTGGTGCACACGACAGCCAATCAAGGACGGTAAACTTGATAGATGAAAGGCATGGATGTTAACCAGTTTGACATAACCGGCATGCTGCCATGCACAGGAGAAAGACATGAGGAAAACTTAATTATTGCATCTTCATTGCGTTTAGGTTGATTTCTGCGATGACGGAAAACGAAAAGGCAAGGCTATCCAGGAGCTCTCAGCGCACTTTTTTCACCCAGAAAAAAAATCGGGAGCTCCTAAGTTTACAGGTTCAAAATTACGAGTGAATAACATAAAACTGTCACACAAATGGCATTTGTGCGGAAGTAAAGAACAATGCAGCTATGAGTTAGCTACTGAACAGGAGGCACGAATGTTTTTTTTTTCGCTTCGTCATTCGTGGCGCTTGCTAGCCATCCCGCGCCTATCGCACGAAGTCTTTCTCTTGGCTGCAAGATGGCAAGGCCACCCAGCGACGCACCTCGAGTATCAGGTATGTAAGCCAACTTTCAAATGATGTAGTAGCTCAGTCCCTGCGCCATGGTTCATGACACCCTCCTTACGGGAAAGGGCCGTGCGTGCCAAGACGCACGAAGTATTACCTGAAGTATTAATACAAGGAGATTGAGGCCATGTTGGCATCATAATTCGAGTGTAACGCCACACAACTTGCCTCACAATACCAGCGGAAACCTGTCACGACGACAGTGAAAAAAGAAGACAAAAAAGAAGAAGCTGAAATTAAAAAAAATAAATACACCCCCGCAGTCAATGGAAGAGGCAGCTACTAATGACCTGGCAGCCACCAGCAACAAGAACAGCCCATCGCAAGTCGCGTCTGGCAACACACCGCCACCCGAACACTAACAACAGCAGTTTTTAGAGCAGCGAACTGTCTCGTCATTTGGCAGTTGGCTGAATCGCAGGGCCAAGAAAGTCGTCTCAAGTGTCGCAGACTTCACAACGCTTGCCGCTTTGATTTCGGTCGGCGCTGACGAAACACGAGCATAAAACTGCATGCTAAATGATGTACCTACATCGCAAGGAGCAATAGCCTCGCACCAGCGTAACTTCCTCACCTTTCCCCCTTTACCAATTGCTGAAGAATGCGCGTCCGACATGGCACTAGAGCTATCTACACCATCTCAAGTGCTACACCTGTGAGCAAGCCTTCGCCGCTTCACTGCGTCCTCCTCGCCCACTCAACGAGCCGCACGACCTCGCCTCTCCAGAGCCGACTGATACGAGCTACGTGGCAAGCTCATTTATCAGCCAATCTGAGTAAACAACCGAGCGTACAAACAGACGTCAGCACCTGGCAAATAAAAACTGGGTGGTTTTAAAAGCGAATTGTTTTTAGTCTATGCTTACTCATCCAAGAGCGTAGCATTTATTGCGTTGTATCGCAGTGTGGCTAGAGGAAAGCTCTATACAGAGGGGAGGGCTACGCCGTGTCCAGAACGGTCAGGGTGAAGCTTGAAAGTTGAGCAAACTGCAGGCGCGCCAGGAGGGGTCATACAAAGGCTCAATGAATGAATCCATTCCTTTGCGGGAATTCCATTATCAAGCGTCTAGAAAAAGAACAAGGAAGAGCATGGGTTTTTAGGTGTGAAGCAGCTTATGGTCAAGACTTGTTCCTTCTCCATCGTCATAGCCACGCTAGAAGTCGGTGGTGGGTATGAAAACAAGATTTATTGATTCTGTTTACAGGTGAGAGAGATATGTGCGGCTTGAGGCCTGACCCTGTATAAACTCTAGAAGAGTCCTTTGTCCGGAAGTTTTGCGGCTTCCGTGGTGGCGGAACGCACCCTGACCACGTAGGCTCTTTGACCCTCTAAGGCCGGGCGCCGAGCAGGGCAGCCTCTCAGCTCTTCCGGGTAGATAGTGAAGGGAAATTGATTTGGGGACCGCTGAGTTAGATGGGCATGCCCACACCACGTGGAAAGTATCCAAATGCGAATAATCACATTGTTGGCATTCCCCTGGGAAGGCCGTATTGAAGTGCCTAAAAATTGCAAGGCACAAGCCTGTTCGATTTGTACATCGCTGTAATCTCGCAAAAGGAGGTAACCTCACTAGGTTCTGAGTCGTCAGGCGATGGAGGACGAGGAGGTTTCCAGTATTCAAGTGCGCGGGCTCAGGCATAGGCAGCCCCGTTACCAACTAGTCTTGTGTGAGCTGGCGTCCTGATGGCTTAACAGGCGTTTAAGTGGTCCACACGATAACACCCCTTTAGGAATCGTCTGGAATGACTGGTGATGTGACTTTTTGTAAGATTTTGGCATGCACTTCGTGAATGGGTAATGATGATCTTAGATGCGGGGTCCACTGCGATGAGAGTTATGGTGACTATCTCCGCGTGAGTAATGTCCGATGCTCGAAAAGTGAATCCTTGAACGGGAACCATTTCATAGAATACGGCTGCCATTTACCCCGCCCTCCCACGGTGAGAACCAGACGCGTCCGTGAAGAAACTTCGAAACGGTACCCATAGCGTCGTTGAAAGGCTGTAACCCACGCAGTTCGCCTGCCTTCGTGAGTATTCATAGTCATGTTTTGGGGCAGAGGCTGAATAACCAATGCACCACGCCAGTCCTCTGGGATCATGATCCGCTCTTCTGCCTGATCGGTGTAGGATATATGAAGGCGGCGTTGAAGATATCTCCCGGCATGCGACTTAGTAAGCCACCGGTACTGGTTGTTAAGATAGGCCTGTTTGAGTTCCCCGTACGTGTTCGTCATACCTAAGTCTTCAAGTCGTTGGTTAGATGTCGAGATTGGAAGGTCTAAGGCGCGATTTATATCTTGCGGAGATTGCATTCGAGTGCGTTTACATCACTTGGCGCACACGTAAGTAGGGTGTCAAATACAGAATTCGACTGGTCACGAAAACGTTGGCGAGGCGCAGGATATTGCGCCTTCTGAAGCCCCCTCGCTTGTTTGAGATCCCACGAACTATGCAACCTACCTGAACTCTGACCGTACGTAGCTTGCGCAGGGCTGTGTCAGCTTTTCGGCTGTTGTTTATACAGAACCTCAAGACGCGGATTTCTTCACGTTTTGGGATTGGCCCGGTGCGCAACAGAATCGCAATTTTCTTCGTATCGGCGGGTTTCCAGCAAATTCGTACATACTCCGATTTTGTTGGAGAACATTCGAGGCCGCAGATGCAGGCGTATTTCTCCACGACCAATGCTGCTTGTTGCAGGCTCACCTCAATGCTGCCAAGGTAGCCCTTGGTGGCCCACAGCGTAATATTGTTAGCGTACATAGCCTGGCGTACGCTGGGAATATCTTTCAGCAGGGGAGAAAGATGAGCCATGGCAAGGTTAAACAGAAGAGAAGAGAGGACCGCTCCCTGTGGTGTTCTTCGAGTACCCAGATAATATGGGCAATGCTCCTTGTCTTGAAAGTGGAGGTACGTCAGCTGTTCCGTCAGGAACTTACGGATGAATGAATGGAATGAAAAAACTTTATTTTATCCGGCGTGTTGGTGGATTGCGCTCCCACCGAGGTGTTGGCTAGAAGGTCTAGCTTCCTGGCGGCTTCTTCGAACCGCTAGATTGCCTATAGCTGATCATCCAGGACTTAACTGAGCAGCACAGCCAGCGAACGTGCGCGGAAGCTGTCGGTGGAGGCTGCGTTCTGATAACTGTGTCTTAATACCTGGTATTCCCATAGTATATTGCCCAAGGAAGCTCGGGCCGGACACTTTTTGCATTGAGCGGTCACGTATATTTCTGGATACGTAGCGTGTAGTAGCACTGGATTTCTATAGGATCTCGTTTGTAATTGCCGCCATTGAAGAGACTGTGCCCTGCTGGGTTTATGGTGAGGAGGTCGTAAACACGCCTCTGTAATTTATAATACTTGCTTTTTGATTGAATGTTGCCAACCGGCCCTCCCGCTCCCACACATTTGGCATTTCTGACGAGGGATCAACATTAGTCGTAGCCCAAGAAGTGAGTCCTCGAGCTACGCTGTGTGCCACCTCTTTAGGGTTGATATCTCCCGTGGTGTCGGGTATGTGAGCCGGGAACCAGAGAATGCAAGCGCACCAGTTGCCTTGGTTGATTTTGCCTTTTCAAAGAATGCGCAGTGCTTAAAGGAAGATTCTGCCATTTTGCCATTTGGAAAGTTGCACACAGCTGCCTGTGAATCGCTGATTATATAACACGCGTCATTTGTGATATGGCCAAAGCTATAGATATATTTTCCACCGTTACAATGCGTCTTGTGTTTATTGTCAGACTAGTGCTGCATTGTTTTTGGTAGTTCACTACTGTCGTGATGAAGCAGCTATAGTGTTTGTACAAGTGGCATCTACGAAGACTGCTTCTTTGTTGTTTCCGATGCTTTTTGTCATTGTCTTGGCTTTGCTCAGCCTTCTACCAGCGTTGTGCATGGGGTGCATGTTTTTGGGAAGCGAAGGCCCTGTGAGCTTAGCCCGTGCGTCACGAGCAATGTTACATTTGGTGTCATACACTGTGTGGTAAAAGATGCATAACTTTTCCAGAATGTATCCACCGGACTTCGTTTATTAGTTTTAGAGAGGTGTTCATAGTGCGCAATACGTTGCGCCTCTATTAGTTGCTTGAGTGTATTATGTAAACCTAACTCTAGCAGCCTCTCTGTATTTTTCCTTTCTTGAGCACTTGTTTGTACATTTTTCATATGAGACTGGTTAATTAGATTTTTTCTGCTGCGAATCATCTCTAATAAGCAGAAACAAATGTATAGTGACTGAAAAACACCGCGCGGATAAACGTTATGACATTTGTCTCTTTCATGCCGCTATGCTTATTCGTAATTCTTTTGATTAGGCGCATCGTTTGAGAAACCTTCGCTTCGATATTGCACACCGTTTCCCCGTCGGTGCTTGTAACTTCTATTATTAACCCCAGTATCTTTATCTTCTCTACAATGGGCATGGTATGTCCATCTCATGTTCTAAATTGTATGTCTGAGTAGGTACGTGTGTTGTGGTGCCTTGGAGGTCGGCTTTTTAATGTTTATCTATATAGTAGCAGCTGACATTTTTTGGCTGAGCACGTGAGTTCAGTTCCTTCTAGGCATTGCTCTACGGTGTCGATCGCTTCTTGGAAACGTTGTTCGATTGATCCATCGCTGCCGGTGCTTATTCACAGAGTGATATGATTGGCATATATTGTATGATGCATACCCTCTATCTTTTTCTAGTCTATTTGGGAGGCCAGTTAGGACTTAGTTAAATAATATAGGCAATATCACCAATCCTGGGGATGTCCCTGCACTACCCATTGATATTTCCTCGGATGTCAAGCCTTCTAAACGATTTTGGCTCGCCTATTCGTTAGGAAGTTCCAGATACAATTATACGTCCGCTCACCTAAGCCCAAGTTATTGACATGATTCAGTATGGCTTGGTGGGTGACATTATCAAGGAAGTTACTTTCCTTGTAAGGTTATATCTTGCCCTCCGTCTTTGTTTCATTATCGTTGACATCACTCCTCTCCGCCCTCGCTTTTTTTAACTCTCGCTATGCTATTCTGTGCTCCACCCCATTCTTATAGAAATGTGGTGGAGCACATTTGGCAAGCACTCTCAAATTATGACAGGTAGATTGCCACTATCCCTCAAGGGGAAGGTATATAACAGCTGGATCTTGCCGGTACTTAGCTACGGAGCAGAAACCCGGAGACTTACAAAGAGGGTTCAGCTTAAATTGAGGACGACGCAGCGAGCAATGGAAAGAAAAACTGTAGGTGTAACCTTAAGAGACACGAAGAGAGCAGAGTGGATTAGGGAACAAACGGGTGTTAGGTATATCACAGTTAAAATCAAGAAGAAGAAATGGACACGGGCCGGGCATGTAGCGCGTAGACAGGATAACCACTGGTCATTAAGGGTAACTAACTGGATTCCCAGAAAAGGCAAGCGGGTTAGGGGGCGACAGAAGGTTAGGTGGGCAGATGAGATTAAGCAGTTTGCGGGTATAAATTGGCAGCAGCAAGC
This sequence comes from Rhipicephalus microplus, assembly GCF_013339725.1. Taxonomy (NCBI): domain Eukaryota; kingdom Metazoa; phylum Arthropoda; class Arachnida; order Ixodida; family Ixodidae; genus Rhipicephalus; species Rhipicephalus microplus. The sequence continues at coordinate 72,601 of NW_023611779.1, forward strand.
ACTGGACCGGGTTGACTGGCAGAACATGGGAGAGGCCTTTGTTCTGCAGTGGACGTAGTCAAGCTGATGATGATGATGATGATGATGATGATGATGCTATTCTGGACAAGGTTGTGTGTTCGCACCCTCCTTTTGCTCCTGCTTTCCCTTCTTCCCACGCTAACATAAGTCCTCATCTACTTGCTAAACTATATCATACAATGATATGGTGTGATTTAAACTCGAATACTTAACATCCATATTCAACCAAAAGAGCCTTATAATAAACAAACCGAATTTCAAGCATTTGTGTTAACACCAAATATTTATGAACTTTGCATTTGTTGTGTCGGCGTTTCACGCTGGAAAATTACAATGCAACACGTTGTGTGTTAAACAATGAAAAGTTAAAAAGAAGCACATGCAGACAAAACTGCAGGCTCACCAGAGTATCACAAGAGCCACCACATTGCCACTCCGTCGATATTCAAGATTATTCGCGCAAGGATGGTTTGAAAGAAACTCAGCTACAAACAAGCTAGGAGAAATAATAGCTGGAGCAACTCGAAAACAATTGTACTCTTTAAGAGCTAATAGAAGCCTCAAACTAAATGGTAGGAAAAAAATTGAGGATCTGTATCTGTAACCACTAGAAACCACGTTTATTTCCTGCTTACTCTCTCTGCACATTTATTGTCTTTACATACCTCATTTCAAAGCAATAAAACTTTTTCATTATTTTTTGTCTTACAGCGGTAAATGGACCGTCAGGCATACCATTCTGGGGTAAGAATGAAAATTATGACATGCTATTAGTGCAATATTTTTTAAGTTTTTTGAAACAACAATTTTTCTGGGAATGATATTCCGCAGCAAACGTCACGATAACACTTGATCTTTGCTTTAGAAAGCAATGAAACTTACGCTCGTAGCAAAATAAAAAGGCCGAAGCCGTACGTATTTTGAATACGTGATTACAGTGCTCATGTTGCTTGCTATTTGTCTGACACCCGAAAGCCTCGATCGAGGAAGTATAACTTAAGCCATGCTCAGCCTACAGTCACTCAAGTCCTAAGTGTCGAATCGCATAACTACTGGAACGTTCATTTGCATAACTGAAAACCGCGTATATTGAAAATTAGATTTTTGGTAAGATACGTTTTTTTGTGACAGGCTAATAACCACACTGTAAGGGCGTCGCGTCAATGGTACCATTGTTTCCGGGCAACGTATAACGTGTTTTGCCTTTCCTGGGTTCGCTGCTTTGTCTTCTTGAAGCAACTTCAAACAAAGTTATACAAGGGTTAAAATAACGTTTATGTGAGCGACAACTAATACACCGGCTACAACAATATCCCGCTAAATTGTTGGCATCTTTAGGAACCACGTACTTGCACGCCGGTAGATACCATACGTTGCAGCATATACTCCCTTGAAGGTTTCGCACTTCGTGAGTTGTGCATAATACTAAGCTCTCAAATTGCAACATGCAGCCATGCGTTCTTTACCATTGTCTTGTCGTGGCACATTTTCAGATGCTATTCGCACAGTCTAGGCTATCGTCATTCTTCCACGATTGTTTTATCACAGCACAGCACAGACGCTTCCGTATTCATTATGATTGTTACCCACAGGCACGCAAAGCAATAAACACGAGGAAAACGACTGAGCATGCAGACACGATATTGCATGACTATCAAGATGTGCCCAAGGACGTGGAATCTGGGAATCCGGAATACTCTAGAGCGTGAAGTGAAAATGGAATCTACTTCGCCCATTGGTCGTACGTACAGGTGGCATTAGCAGCCGTCAGAAAAGTTTCGACGGGCCAGCCATGATTTAGACCCCAAACATAGCTTATTTTCCTCTAAATGCACCGCTTTCATTCACGCTTACAATATTTACCGACGATCCGTGCTTAGCGCATGCAGTCTGCACGCTGCTTTAGACAATAGCTATGAAGATTGACGTGTAAAAATTACCTACCTTTACGTAGTATGACTTCCGCTACTATTAGAGTACTGTTTGTGGGGGCGTTATTCATTAAACCTAAAAGCCTCTTGCAAAGCCTTGTCTCTTTTGCAAAGCCAGTCAGTGCAGGCACACGCTCCTCAATGGGAACCGTTGGTCAGGCTTAGCTTTAGAACTTCTTTTTGTGTGACATCACCTAAGGACCATGATTCCTTGTGCCAAGTTTCGCGGGTGCGCGCTGTAATGGGTATACGTTAGATGCGTCATCCCCTTCTATGCAGTGAATCTGTAGGATTTGTTAATTCGTGCTCTCTCTTTTTTGGCTCGAAGCTGTCCCGCCACTCGCTTAGAGTGTTCATGTGGCACATCTTAAAGTAATCACATGCAGCAGCGTCGCAGTGACACCTCCCCGTTGTCGGCCGACATAGCGCAACGAACGAAGACATGCCTTCTTATATTACCACGTCACTTTGAGACAACACGACAGCAACTTTAGTGATCATGATGAATACAAGGCTCTGCCTCCCGGATCTGAACACAACTGCTTAAACAATTGCTTATAATTTCGGCGACGTTTCATGTGAATTATGTGCGTAGCTTTGTAGGTGTTTCATTTTAGAAAAATTCAGAAAAATTATTCGAGACAGACATTTTCTGCACCACGTCTGAAAATGGTCACCGAAAGTGGATGTTGTGAATCAAAAATTGTGAAAATAAATATTAAAACGACTTTATTCTGGGTGCACACCCGGTCACTGTACAGGATGTAGAAGTACTTGGTGAGATCTGATGCAGTAACCATAGATTGGTAAAAGATCAAACTCGCCTAACCCCAATAAAGCAATGGAATAAACTGATATGCAAGAAGCGAATTAATAAGCTAGCGTTGACATTTTCACACAAGTGCCATCAAAGAGTGTGAAATAAATGTCGCCGGTTCAGTCATTAGACAGGACACTGGCTAACTATTCCAGAAGAATAAAAACGATATTAGGAGACGAAAAACCATGAAAGCATCAAATGCAAAAGACAAAATAGAGCTAATAGAGTTTTCGAAGTTATTCAATAGGCGTACGGTAGCCGACATACAGAGGTATAACAAGTAGGGAATGTAGCATGCGTTAGAAAACGGAAGAAGCCTGAAGGCTGCGAGGGCAAGCTTGTACATAAGCAAAAGTTGGATGTATGCATTAAAGGACGAGGAAGAAAAAGTCACAACAAACATGAAAAGGATAGTTGAGGTGGTGAATGAGCTTTACAGAGAGCTACACAGAAGTCAAAACAACCAGGATTATATCATAACAACCAATATATTAGCCCACAAGAGTCTGACATCTTACCAATAACGACAGGGAAAGTAATAAAAGCCCTAAAAGAAATGCAAACAGGCAAAACCACTGGTCAGGATAACGTAAGAACGGACCTGTTGAAAGATGGCGGGGAGAGTGTGTTAAAAAACTCACCATCCTACATACTAAGTGTCTCGTAAAGGAGCAGGTGGTTAACGCGCAGGTCGACGTAGCCAACACTGAGCAGTGCTGGCCACGGAACATGCTCAACAACGCTGCCTTCGACGTACACATAATGCGACGGCTGGTTAACAAGCCTTACTACAGAAATGATATCACCAAGAAACTCCCCGTGCACCTGCCAGCAACTTCCTCTAAATTCGTTCACTTTGAGGATATAGCGGTTGTTTTTTATGTGTCTCGCACCACGTGTAGACTGCATTGATGTGCTTCATTTATGTTCATAACCTTCAAGCTTGGCTGTATAGTAAAGCTGCTCTCACCTTCGGGCATCGGTCTTTAGAGCACTGGTGCCCGGATTCAAGTTTGGCCTCGCAAAAAGTATTTTAATATTTTTTCATTTATATCTTTCGGGTAGGATACATCGAAAAATGTCTTACATGATGAATAAACAGGTGGCTCGACGAATGCATTCACTTTTATGAGTGAGCCAGCATGGGAATTGTGACTATTTTAAGGTAAACAACGCTATAGGATAATGACTTGATATCCACCGTAACTAATTGTGACAGACGTCTAAGAGCAATTAAATTTATAGTGCGTGAATGAAGAGAACTCGTACTTGCTTGAGGCAGCAAAAATATTTGTTAAATAAAAAACAGCTTTGAGACCAGTACAATAAGTTACTAACATTGATAGGTAATATCGTCAAATAATAAAATAAATCAAAGTACAAATTCTCATGAGTAATCGCCGGCAGCACAATTTCGGAGCACGAACTAGCAAAACGAACAGCAGTTTCTGCCTCTCCAAGGATGACGACGCTGGGGCTTCTGCTTTTGTGTTCTTGTGTGTGAATACAGCCTTGCCTATTCTCGTCGCAGTCTTGCGTCTGGTCGTTTCTACGTTGCGACACTGGTGCAGATGCATGACTTCTACGACTGATGCTTGAGAATCTCCCGCCACCCGACACTTCCAGTCCGACACCACAATTTATTCCTGCAGTGGATACCACTGTTCACCGCTAAAGACGTGGACAACGTGGCCTAAATCCCAAGACATTTAATTCCCTGGCAAGCACTATACCTGGAGAAACGGCCACCGGAGAGGCTTCTGGCCAACGGCAATTGGAAGTGCCACTGGAGCAGCCTCAGATTCATGATATCTACCACGGTGAAGTTTATGAAAATGTCGAGGACTCCTTAGCCCCAGTATGAGCGAGTCGCTAAATCAAACTGGTGGACTGTCAAACAAAAGCTCTCACTCCTCTACTTTGCTTCGGCGGATCCCGCTCGTACGTGCTACGATAACCACGAGGCGATGCTGTCTTCATGAAATAATTTTCGGCAACAACTTCTCAGCACCTATTGAAACGACGATCACCCTCGTCTAACGAGATAGTGTTGTTTTATTGCGAGTACGAAACTGCGATAGGTGAAATATTGTGAAAGCACACAAAATGGCATGAACTAGCCAGATAGTGCGTCTTGTACCGTTCCAAGTGCGAAACTGCTATATCATGAGATTCTCGCGAAAGCACATGAAAGCATCGTGATACCTTAAAGAACGATGTCATTTAGCGAGATACAGCGTTCTGTACTGTACTAGGTCGGTGAAAAACTGTGAGGTCATGCAAATATCGTAATTGTGAACGAAACAGTGTAATAGAGCGTTTTTAGATACAAGCGCGAATGTTAGGTAAGGTTAAGATATGAACCGTCGTAAAACCGCATCAAACAATGTCACTTAGTGGGATGCAGTGTTTTTCAATATTACAAGTTGGGAACTGCGATATCTAATGTGAAAGCCTCCGAAACCGTCGTAATGTTGTAGAAAGCATTGTAAAGTAGCGAGTAAAACGATTTCTCACGATAGAAGTGCGAAGGTTATGTTAGGTTGAGTTAGTTTAGGCTAGGTAGCGTCGTAAAACCACCAAAAACGACGTCATCTAACGAGATAGTGTTGTTTAATTGCGAGTACGAAACTGCGATATGTGAAATGTTGTGAAAGCACACAAAACGGCATGAACAAGCCAGATACTTCGTGTTGTACCGTTACAAGTGCGAAACTGCTATACTGTGATATTCTCGTTAAAGCGCATGCAAGCATCGTGAAACCTTAAAGAACGATCTCATTTTGCGAGATACAGCGTTCTGTACTGTAATAGATTGGTGAAAAACTGTGAGGTGATGCAAATATTGTAATTGTGAACGAGACAGTGTAATAGAGTGTTTTAGATACAAGTGCGAATGTTAGGTTAGGTTAAGATATGAACCGTCGAAAAACTGCATTAAACAATGTCACTTAGTGAGATGCAGTGTATTTCACCATTTTCATTTTCATTTTCATTTATTTATACTGTTAGCCCAGAAGTGGGCCGTTTCAGGGTGGAAGTACAAACAATTATTTGCAAAAAGAAGTACCGTACAGGTCTCGAGATAATTTCTCGGTATTATTGTGACCAGCAACTCGAAGTTATACATAGCATACATAAATGGAACACACATGCGATGCAAGGGGATTTGCGGCCTGCAGCAGCCATGGCTAAGTCCTCGTTTTGATTGTTCTAGGTTCCTGCCTCCGTGTTCCTTTTGCTGCTTGGTCGCACACCGTCACCGAGGATTGGCACTGATTCATCCTTTCTGCGCCGTCACCACTCAAGAATGACATCATCCTCCCGCTGACGTCATAACGAATGTAGCGCCACCGGACACTACATAAAGACGCTGCCCACAGCTCTTTTTTGGGATTTGCGGCCAGCAGCAGCCATGGCTAAGTCCTCGTTTTGATTGTTCTAGGTTCCTGCCTCCGTGTTCCTTTTGCTGCTTGGTCGCACACCGTCACCGAGGATTGGCACTGATTCATCCTTTCTGCGCCGTCACCACTCAAGAATGACATCATCCTCCCGCTGACGTCATAACGAATGTAGCGCCACCGGACACTACATAAAGACGCTGCCCACAGCTCTTTCTTGGGATTTGCGGCCAGCAGCAGCCATGGCTAAGTCCTCGTTTTGATTGTTCTAGGTTCCTGCCTCCGTGTTCCTTTTGCTGCTTGGTCGCACACCGTCACCGAGGATTGGCACTGATTCATCCTTTCTGCGCCGTCACCACTCAAGAATGACATCATCCTCCCGCTGACGTCATAACGAATGTAGCGCCACCGGACACTACATAAAGACGCTGCCCACAGCTCTTTCTTGGGATTTGCGGCCAGCAGCAGCCATGGCTAAGTCCTCGTTTTGATTGTTCTAGGTAGGCATTTAGCCTTGCGCTCTTTACAGAACTGTATTTCTTGCATACTGCTGGCCGCTGATCCCCACTATTCCTTGTTGTGTTCTGTATCCTGGGCACTAGTATGGGTGTAGACGTGTCTACATACCGGGCACGCATCGGGTCGTTTGTGTCTTGTTGTAAGAACACAAGTTACCCTAGAGCTCGCTTCAATGGCGCGTCTAACTTGTTCCGCTTTGCTAGCCCGAGACCATGTGTTTTGTTGGTGAGCACGTGCCTTTCTTTGCTCCTACTCTGTGCTGGTGACGTGGAAGTGAACCCTGGTCCGAAGATTGATGACGTTCTAGCTTTGATGAAAGATTTTCATGAAGAAACTACAGCTACACTGACAGAAATAAAACAAAACATCGCAGGCATTAATGCTAAAATTCATGACATTGAGACAGGTCTGCAAAAGATATCGCAAATTGAGTCAACGTGCGAAGATGTAGGTGATTCAGTACGTGAAGTAAAATCAAGCATATCAAAAGTAAATGAAGATCTCGGTGATGTAGTAGACGATATAAATAACAGGATGAGGCGGAACAACCTCATCGTTAAAGGCCTTCCCGAGACCGACAAAGAAGACTACGAGGTAACAGAAAAAATTGTTAAAGAATTTTTTTCCGCGCACCTTGAGTTACAAGTTGGTGACATTGAACGCGCCCATCGCGTCGGTAAGCGACGCCCGCATTTTGACCGACCCATTATAATCAAATTTCTAAACTTTAAGTCCAAAACCGAGGTCTTGCGCAATGCCCCGAAACTGAAAAACTTAGATTTTCCCAAGGTTTGGATTGACGAAGATTTCTCGCCGAAGGTGCAGATGGCCCGTAAACGGTTGAGGGATTTTGCAAAGCTTAAGCGCAAAGGAAGCGAGCGTTATTCGGTTCGCTTTAACTGTTTGTACATTTGGGGCCGCGTTTTTCGATACAACTTTGTCACTGATAGCGTTGTCGAAGTAACTCCCAGACAGGAATTCACGGCCCATGCAATGAAACCCCAAGGCAGTTCTCTTAATGAAGTCTCTCCGCACCAACCTCTCGCTGATTGACAAACTACCTCTTCTAATCGAAACTCCACCTACAAATCTGAAGTAACGTTGCTCCGAATAAATTTTCGGAGCATTTTAAATAAGCTAGACACCCTAAATTCCTTCTTGTACACATGTTCCGCCGACATTTTGATCGGTACGGAAACATGGCTGTCGGCCGACATTTCGAACTCTGAACTTAACTTTCCTGCACAGTTTACAGTTTTTCGCAAAGACAGATCGGTATCTAAAGGAGGAGGAGTAATTATAGCTGTTAAACAAGAATTCCAACCGTCAGTTTTTGCTTACGACTCGTCCATCGAAGCAATTTGGGTTACTGCGCAGTCAGCTCACACTACCGTAATTATCGGTGCCTGCTACCGACCCCCCGATAGCGGTCCAGAGTTCGTCGTCTTGCTGAATGATTCACTCGAGTATGTGCATGCCCATTATCCAAATTCTGTTCTTATTCTCGGCGGCGACTTCAACTACCCAGGCATAGATTGGGCATCTTCTTCTGTCAGCAGTAACAGCTCCCACCGTCACGAATGCTTGCGTTTTCTACATTTGACACACGTCCACCTCATGACCCAGTTAGTAACAGAACCTACACGTGGCGATAACATTTTAGATTTACTTTTCACTAATAATTCCCAGGAAGCTCTTACCCACGTGCTTGAAGAAATAAGCGACCACAGAGTTGTCCATTGTTCACTATATCTACCACGCGCCGACAAATCAAAGGTAACTAAGCAGTTATTGAATTACGCATGTGCTGACATCGATAAGATGAACCGTATGTTAGATGATTTTATACCAATATTTGAGTCAAGCTTTGAACATCGCCCTACAAACGAAAATTGGCTTCAATTCCGTGACACACTAAAAAAAAATAGAAGAATGCTGCGTCCCGAAACTAACAATCAGCACCAAAACAAATGACCCGTGGTTCACACGCGATGTAAAAAGATGCCTAAATAGGAAGAAACGAGCTTTTAAAAGGGCTACACGAACTAATACTCCGGAAGATTGGCTTAGTTATAAAAATCTTTCAAAACAAGCGGAGGCCTCAATAAAAGAGGCCAAGGAAAAATATTTTAACTGCACCTTACCTAACCTTTTGAAAACTGACCCCCAGAAATTCTGGCGCGTGGTGAACCCTACAGCCTACCCTTCTGAGCCAACTCTACTGAGTGATCAAGGCCGTTGTCGCCAGAGGAAAGTGCTGAATGCTTCAATGAATTCTTTGCATCGGTGTTCACGGAAGAACTTCCACTAGACTCACTGGCACTGTTAAAACCTACCATTCACGACCCTTTTTCTTCGATTACAATAACTGAAAATGGTGTCGCACAAGCTGTACAACGCCTTCCTCATAAGACTAGCCCGGGGCCCGACGGAATTAGTGCCAAACTCCTAAAATTAACCTGCCACAGATCAGCGTATTTATTGTCGCTGATCTTTCAGCAGTCGCTTGACACGGGCTGTGTACCGGAAGACTGGAAATATGCCTTTGTTAAACCCATATACAAATCCGGCCAAAAGTCAAGTCCGAACAACTACCGTCCAATCTCTCTGACCTGTATATCTTGCAAGCTATTAGAACATATCATTTACTCGAAAATTATATCTCACTTGAACAAAAACAACATCCTCATCCCAAACCAACACGGCTTTCGGGAAAAGCGCTCTTGCAACACCCAACTATTCGAATTGTTGACTGACTTGCACAAATCCATGCATAGCTCTGCTCCTACAGATGCTATTTTTATAGACCTTTCAAAGGCTTTTGATCGCGTCCAACATAACCGATTAATAACTAAAGTCCGTAACCTCCAGCTTGATCAGAAAACAATCCAATGGATTCAAGAGTTCCTCTGTAACCGGTCGCAATCGGTCAAACTTAACCACATAATTTCCAGAAAGTGCATGGTAAAATCCGGTGTCCCCCAGGGCTCTGTGCTCGGACCATTATTATTTTTGGTCTACATCAATGACATTGGATCTAATATTGTTTCTTCTCTACGCCTATTCGCAGATGATTGCGTTATATATAAGGAGATTACCGAACCGAATGACAGTAGCATCCTACAGTCAGATTTGTTAAAACTCGCAGAGTGGTGCAATTTGTGGCAGATGCACATCAACGCTGAAAAAACCAAACATATTAGATTTACTTCCGTAGCCAACCCCTCATCATCCGTCAGATACATAGTCAATAGCACCGTAATTGAGACCGTTTCATCCACAAAATACCTCGGCATTTTCTTTAGTTCCGACCTAACCTGGAACAGTCACATTGAATACATCACCAGCAAATCATCAAAAAAACTCGGTCTTTTGAAACGCCGCCTCAGATGCGCAAACTTGAAAACTAAACTTCACGCATATCAAGCTCTGATCAGGCCTTCACTAGAGTATGCGTCAACCATCTGGCATCCACACACGGCAATGTTATCTGATATGCTAGAATCGGTACAAAATAAAGCAGCTCGGTTTATCACCTCCTGTCATTCTCGCCATCAAAGCGTAACATGTCTTAAGCGTTCTCTGAACCTTCCATTGCTTGCCACGCGCAGAAAGTTGTCCCGCCTATGTTTTTTCCATAGTTTATATCATAGTGACTCGTCATTTTCCCGATCATTCATTCACCCGGCTCCCTACGTTTCTGATCGCGGTGGTCATGCACATAAGGTCAATCCAATATATTCACGCACTAAGAAATACCAATTTTCACCTCTGCTGTTATCCATTAACGAGTGGAACGCGCTGCCCTCTAACATCGTCGCTATTACAGAACCCTCCCTTTTCCAGTCTGCAGTACAAACTTACTTAGAAGCTGACAATAATTTGTAACCACCATTGATAATTAATGTGTTACGCATGCTTAGAGAATGTTTATTGCTATTTCTTGAAATATGTTTCCTGTTATGGTGGGCTACTTACTGTGTTTTTTGCTTATTGTGTTATTAGTAATGTTGCTTGGGCTATCGGTCTGTTTGATTACTAGTATTACTCCCTGACATGTTGTTTTACTGATGCTATAGTAACCTCTTGTATGTATCCCCCCTTATGTAATGCCCTCCGGGCTTTTAAGGTATTTAAATAAATAAATAAATAAATAAAATACATACGCGCAGAACAGCACATGACGCATTTGAGGCTTACAAATCGGGAATTACAATTACAAGTCGGGAACTGCGATATCTATTGTGAAAGCGCATGAAACCGTCGTGATGTTGTAGAAAGCATTGCAAAGTAGCGAGTAAAACGTTTTCTAACGATAGAAGTGCCAAGGTTATGTTAGGTTGAGTTATGTTAGTTTAAGCTAGGTAGCGTCGGGAAACCACCGAAAACGACGTCATCTAACGAGACAGTGTTGTTTTATTGCGAGTACGAAACTGCGATAGGTGAAATATTGTGAAAGCACACAAAATGGCATGAACTAGCCAGATACTGCGTCTTGGACCGTTACAAGTATGAAACTGCTATATTGTGATATTCTCGTGAAAGTACTTGCAAGCATCGTGAAACCTTAAAAAACGATGTCATTTAGCGAGATACAGCGTTCTGTACTGTACTAAGTTGGTGAAAAAACTTTGAGGTCATGCAAATATCGTAATTGTCAACGAAACAGTGTAACCGAGCGTTTTTAGATACAAGTTCAAAGGTTAGGTTAGATTAAGTTATGAAGCGTCATAAAACCGCATTAAGCAATGTCAGCCAATGAGATGTAGTGTTTTTCACCATTACAAGTCGGAAACTGCGATATCTAATGTGAAAGTGCATGAAACCGTCGTAATGTTGCAAAAAGCATTGTAATGTAGCGAAAAAAACGCTTTCTAACGCTAGAAGTGCAAAGGATCAGTAAGGTTGAGTTATGTTAGTTCAAGCTAGGTAGCGTCGTGAAGCCACCAAAAACGACGTCATCTAACGAGATAGTGTTGTTTTGTTGCGAGTACGAAACTGCGATAGGTGAGTTATTGTGAAAGCACACAAAACGGCGTGAACTAGCCAGATACTGCGTCTTGTACTGTTACAAGTGCGAAACTGGTATATTGTGTTATTCTCGTGAAAGCGCATGCAAGCATCGTGGAACCTTAAAGAACGATGTCATTTAGCGGGATACAGCGTTCTGTACTGTACTAAGTGGGTGAAAAACTGTGCGGTCATGCAAATATCGTAATTGTGAACGAAACAGTGTAACAGAGCGTTTTTAGATACAAGTGCGAAGGTTAGGTTAGGTTAATGAAGCGTCATAAAACCGCATTAAACAATGTCAACTATTGATATGCAGTGTTTTTCACAATTACAAGTCGGAAACTGCGATATCTAATGTGAAAGCGCATGAAACCGTCGTAGTGTTGCAGAAAGCACTGTAAAGTAGCGAGTAAAACGTTTTCTAACGCTAGAAGTGCGAAGGTTAGGTTAGGTTGAGTTATGTTAGTTTAAGCTAGGTCGCGTCGTGAAACCACCAAAAATGACGTCATCTAACGAGATAGTGTTGTTTTTTGCGAGTACGAAACTGGATAGGTGAATTATTGTGAAAGCACACAAAACGGCGTGAACTAGCCAGATACTGCGTCTTGTACTGTTACAAGTGCGAAACTGGTATATTGTGTTATTCTCGTGAAAGCGCATGCAAGCATCGTGGAACCTTAAAGAACGATGTCATTTAGCGGGATACAGCGTTCTGTACTCTACTAAGTGGGTGAAAAACTGTGCGGTCATGCAAATATTGTAATTGTGAACGAAACAGTGTAACAGAGCGTTTTTAGATACAAGTGCGAAGGTTAGGTTAGGTTATGAAGCGTCATAAAACCGCATTAAACAATGTCAACTATTGATATGCAGTGTTTTTCACAATTAAAAGTCGGAAACTGCGATATCTAATGTGAAAGCGCATGAAACCGTCGTAGTGTTGCAGAAAGCACTGTAAAGTAGCGAGTAAAACGTTTTCTAACGCTAGAAGTGCGAAGGTTAGGTTAGGTTGAGTTATGTTAGTTTAAGCTAGGTCGCGTCGTAAAAACCACCAAAAATGACGTCATCTAACGAGATAGTGTTGTTTTTTTGCGAGTACGAAACTGGATAGGTGAAATATTCTGAAAGCGCACAAAACGGCCTGAACTAGCCGGATACTGCGTCTTGTACCGTTACAAGTGCGAGACTGCTATTTTGTGATATTCTCGTGAAAGCGCATGCAAGCATCGTGAAACCTTAAAGGAACGATGTCATCTAGCTAGATACAGCGTTCTGTACTGTACTAGTTGGTGAAACACTGTAAGGTCATGCAAATATCGTAATTGTGAACGAAACAGTGTAATAGAGCGTTTTTAGATACAAGTGCAAAGGTTAGGTTAGGTTAAGTCATTGAGCGACAAAAAACCGCATCAAACAATGTCAGCTATTGAGATGCAGTGTTTTTCACCATTACAAGTCGGGAACTGCGATATCTAATGTGAAAGCGCATGAAACCGTCGTAACGTTGTAGAAAGCGTTGTAAAGTAGCGAGTAAATCGTTTTTCAACGATAGTAGTGCGAAGATTATGTTGGGTGTAGTTATGTTAGTTTAAGCTAGGTAGCGTCGTGAAACCACCAAAAACGACGTCGTCTAACGAGATAGTGTTGTTTTACTGCGAGTACGAAACTGCGATAGGTGAAATATTGTGAAAGCACACAAAATGGCATGAACTAGCCAGATAGTGCGTCTTGTACCGTTCCAAGTGCGAAACTGCTATATCATGAGATTCTCGCGAAAGCGCATGAAAGCATCGTGATACCTTAAAGAACGATGTCATTTAGCGAGATACAGCGTTCTGTACTGTACTAGGTCGGTGAAAAACTGTGAGGTCATGCAATTATCGTAATTGTGAACGAAACAGTGTAATAGAGCGTTTTTAGATACAAGCGCGAATGTTAGGTAAGGTTAAGATATGAACCGTCGTAAAACCGCATCAAACAATGTCACTTAGTGGGATGCAGTGTTTTTCAATATTACAAGTTGGGAACTGCGATATCTAATGTGAAAGCCTCCGAAACCGTCGTAATGTTGCAGAAAGCACTGTAAAGTAGCGAGTAAAACGTTTTCTAACGCTAGAAGTGCGAAGGTTAGGTTAGGTTGAGTTATGTTAGTTTAAGCTAGGTCGCGTCGTGAAACCACCAAAAATGACGTCATCTAACGAGATAGTGTTGTTTTTTGCGAGTACGAAACTGGATAGGTGAAATATTCTGAAAGCGCACAAAACGGCCTGAACTAGCCGGATACTGCGTCTTGTACCGTTACAAGTGCGAGACTGCTATTTTGTGATATTCTCGTGAAAGCGCATGCAAGCATCGTGAAACCTTAAGGAACGATGTCATCTAGCTAGATACAGCGTTCTGTACTGTACTAGTTGGTGAAACACTGTAAGGTCATGCAAATATCGTAATTGTGAACGAAACAGTGTAATAGAGCGTTTTTAGATACAAGTGCAAAGGTTAGGTTAGGTTAAGTCATGAAGCGACAAAAAACCGCATTAAACAATGTCAGCTATTGAGATGCAGTGTTTTTCACCATTACAAGTCGGAAACTGCGATATCTAATGTGAAAGTGCATGAAACCGTCGTAATGTTGCAAAAAGCATTGTAATGTAGCGAATAAAACGCTTTCTAACGCTAGAAGTGCAAAGGATCAGTAAGGTTGAGTTATGTTAGTTCAAGCTAGGTAGCGTCGTGAAGCCACCAAAAACGACGTCATCTAACGAGATAGTGTTGTTTTGTTGCGAGTACGAAACTGCGATAGGTGAATTATTGTGAAAGCACACAAAACGGCGTGAACTAGCCAGATACTGCGTCTTGTACTGTTACAAGTGCGAAACTGGTATATTGTGTTATTCTTGTGAAAGCGCATGCAAGCATCGTGGAACCTTAAAGAACGATGTCATTTAGCGGGATACAGCGTTCTGTACTCTACTAAGTGGGTGAAAAACTGTGCGGTCATGCAAATATCGTAATTGTGAACGAAACAGTGTAACAGAGCGTTTTTAGATACAAGTGCGAAGGTTAGGTTAGGTTAAGATATGAACCGTCGTAAAACCGCATCAAACAATGTCACTTAGTGGGATGCAGTGTTTTTCAATATTACAAGTTGGGAACTGCGATATCTAATGTGAAAGTGCATGAAACCGTCGTAATGTTGCAAAAAGCATTGTAATGTAGCGAAGAAAACGCTTTCTAACGCTAGAAGTGCAAAGGATCAGTAAGGTTGAGTTATGTTAGTTCAAGCTAGGTAGCGTCGTGAAGCCACCAAAAACGACGTCATCTAACGAGATAGTGTTGTTTTTTGCGAGTACGAAACTGCGATAGGTGAAATATTGTGAAAGCACACAAAACGGCGTGAACTAGCCAGATACTGCGTCTTGTACTGTTACAAGTGCGAAACTGCTATATTGTGATATTCTCGTGAAAGCGCATGCAAGCATCGTGGAACCTTAAAGAACGATGTCATTTAGCGAGATACAGCGTTCTGTACTGTACTAGTTGGTGAAACACTGTAAGGTCATGCAAATATCGTAATTGTGAACGAAACAGTGTAATAGAGCGTTTTTAGATACAAGTGCGAAGGTTAGGTTAGGTTAAGTCATGAAGCGTCATAAAACCGCATTAAACAATGTCAGCTATTGATGCAGTGTTTTTCACCATTACAAGTCGGAAACTGCGATATCTAATGTGAAAGCGCATGAAACCGTCGTAATGTTGCAGAAAGCACTGTAAAGTAGCGAGTAAAACGTTTTCTAACGCTAGAAGTGCGAAGGTTAGGTTAGGTTGAGTTATGTTAGTTTAAGCTAGGTCGCGTCGTGAAACCACCAAAAATGACGTCATCTAACGAGATAGTGTTGTTTTTTTGCGAGTACGAAACTGGATAGGTGAAATATTCTGAAAGCGCACAAAACGGCCTGAACTAGCCGGATACTGCGTCTTGTACCGTTACAAGTGCGAGACTGCTATTTTGTGATATTCTCGTGAAAGCGCATGCAAGCATCGTGAAACCTTAAGGAACGATGTCATCCAGCTAGATACACCGTTCTGTACTGTACTAGTTGGTGAAACACTGTAAGGTCATGCAAATATCGTAATTGTGAACGAAACAGTGTAATAGAGCGTTTTTAGAAAGAAGTGCGAAGGTTAGGTTAGGTTAAGTCGTGAAGCGACAAAAAAACCGCATTAAACAATGTCAGCTATATAGATGCAGTGTTTTTCACCATTACAAGTCGGGAACTGCGATATCTAATGTGAAAGCGCATGAAACCGTCGTAACGTTGTAGAAAGCATTGTAAAGTAGCGAGTAAAACGTTTTCTAACGATAGAAGTGCGAAGGTTATGTTAGGTTGAGTTATGTTAGTTTAAGCTAGGTAGCGTCGTGAAACCACCAAAACGACGTCATCTAACGAGATAGTGTTGTTTTATTGCGAGTACGAAACTGCGATAGGTGAAATATTGTGAAAGCGCACAAAACGGCATGAACTAGCCGGATACTGCGTCTTGTACCGTTACAAGTGTGAAACTTGCTTTTTGGGGTATATACGTAGTTTTAATTTGCAGGAATTTCCAGTACTGGTAGGTTCGTGATGCGGATTCGGCTCGTTATTTGCCTACACCCAGGAACTCTGTGTAAGTATATCTTACTTCTCATACGCTAGCCAGGAAACTTTCAAGAGCTCCTTTCTTTTTGAAGAAGTCCATTATTATAGTGAATAAGAAAACCTAGGAAAGTATAACAGTTGTTTGTAGATACATCATACAAATAAAAAAATTAATTGCAAGAAATGATTACTTGTCACAGGCAGAGGCCGAACTTGCAAATTTCAAATAATGCGTCCGAGGCTCCCCCAACTGAGCATCATACGAATAACTTTTTGGTGAAACAAGCGTCAATAAATACAAACGTTCTAAGGAACACATTACGATTAGCTGTACTAACCAAATGAAAATTTTTTTCAATTCAAACACTCTTATACATGAATACACGCCAAGTATATGTCACCACAAGCTCACCATATTATCAATACAACGGTTGAAATAACGAAACTACACTCCCGTAAGAAGAGTTCAAAAACACTGAAAAGTTCATGGGTTGGGTCCGAACCCCCCCCCCTTCCCTACCCGAAAAAGAGAAAGAAGTTGAATTAACGAGTGGCGTGCAGGTTATTTTTTCAGCTAAAATATAAATATCAAAGAATTTCCCGGCATTTCAAAAGGTTAGCGAAAACGTAAAGCACAGAGAAAACAGATAGATGTAGCATAAGACACGACAGGAGAGAGGTAAATTTGAGCGCGAAAAGTATGTCACGTACGAAATTCCTTTCTCATGTGGAAAATAATGCGTCGGTAAAACATGTCACTGCCTAAATGTGCGCCTTCGTGAACACCAGCTTTCACTAAAGGAGACCCCGTACTTGCATCGAGCTATACTACAAAAGGTAAGAGCAGCAATACTAAAAAAGATAAATCATGACATTCATGACATACTTGTCATGATTTTCACGTTATGACTAGTTACCTACGCTCGTCATACAGCCATGTTTTACCATACCAATTTCGGTATCAATACCATTACAGAAATGGCCAGGATAGTTAGAATTGTAGGTGGCTAGATAGATAGATAGATAGATAGATAGATAGATAGATAGATAGATAGATAGATAGATAGATAGGAAAATAGATGGATAGATAGGTGTATAGATAAATAGATAGATAGATAGATAGATAGATAGATAGATAGATAGATAGATAGATAGATAGATAGATAGATAGATAGGTGGATAGATAGATAGATAGATAGATAGATAGATAGATAGATAGATAGATAGATAGATAGATAGATAGATAGATAGATAGATAGATAGATAGATCGATAGATATGCAAGGGGGTTTAATCGCGACACCAGGTAATAGGCAGACAGCCGGTACGGAAACAAATGCTCGGGCAGCCCAGCGTCTACAGCTCGTGCTCCAGCTCGCCCTTCGCACTCAACGATGATCCCACTAGTCATTGCCTTGCGAATTCCCCACTACAATGCCCCCGGCGGCGAAGACGAGCCATCCTGGCGACTCAAGGTGACGAGTGAACAGGAGGGTCGTAACAGGGCTTGAGGCGACTGACGTGGACCGTCTCACAAACAAGGCGGCGCTTGTCCGTGGACGGCTTGAGCGGTTGAGCGGATGAATGTAGGAGCTGCTGCAGAACTTCGGACAAAAATACGCATCCTCTGTCACTCAGGAGCTCCCGTGGTGCACCATGACGAAGAACAAACCGGTGAAAGATGAAGGTTGCAACGTCACGAGCGCCAGCCGAAGGTAGCGCTGCCGTATCAGCGTACCTTGTCAGATGGTCAGCAGCCACAATCACCCATCGATTGCCATTAACAGAGCACGGTAGCGGGCCGTATAGGTCAATCCCAACACGGTCAAATGGGCGTTCAGGACATGGTAAAGGCTGCAGTTTACCGGGTGAATGAGAGAATGTCTTGCGCTGCTGACACTGGGAACATGAGCGAATGTGTTTGCGTAGAAACGTGTACATACCCCGGCCGTAGTAACGTTGGCGGATCCGCTCATACGTCTTTAGCGCACCGGCGTGTGCGTGTTGCGGTTCAGCATGAAAATATTTGCAGATATCAGACCGCATATGGCTGGGTATGACTAGCAGCCATTTACGACCCGCCACTTGATAGTTGCGACGGTATAACAGGCCATCCCGTATGGCTAAACGCGTTGTTTGGCGGCGAAGAGCACGCGAGTAACCGGAAGTTGACGCGTCAGAAAGCATAATCAAGAGCGAGGCAATCCAAGGGTCCTTCCGCTGTTCAGATGGCATGTCTGTGACGCTGACGGCAGAGAGGGGAAGGTCCAGGGCTGATATATCCGTATCATCAGATTTCACGGGTGATCGTGAAAGCGCATCTGCATCAGAGTGCTTTCGCCCCGATCGGTAGACGACGCGTATGTCGAATTCCTGGAGGCATAGTGCCCAGCGTCCGAGGCGGCCAGAAGGATCTTTCAGCGAAGCCAACTGACAGAGTGCGTGATGGTCAGTTACCACATCAGAAGAGAAGTTTGGTTTTACAAATAGGGACGAAACTTATTTAACGCCCACACAATCGCGAGGCACTCTTTTTCCGTAACAGAACAGTTGGCTTCTGCCTTAGTGAGGGCGCGGCTGGCATAGGCGACCACATACTCCGTAAAACCTGGCTTGCGTTGCGCGAGTACTGCACCAAGGCCGACGCCACTTGCATTCGTGTGCACTTCGGTTGGCGCAGTAGGGTCGTAATTGCGCAGTACGGGTGGTGAGGTAAGGAGTTGGCGCAGTGTTGCGAAGGATTCGTCACAGGCTGCTGTACAATTCGAAAGATCTGCAGGGCCAGCAAGAAGTTTGGTGAGTGAAGCGATGATGGAGGCAAAGTTCCGGACAAAGCGATGAAAATAGGAGCACAGGCCCAAAAGCTCCGTAGTTCTTTAACAGTAGTCGGCTTAGGAAATTCGGCAACAGCACGAAGCTTGTCAGGGTCAGGAAGAATGCCGGCTTTCGAGACGACATGACCAAGTATGGTGAGTTGTTTAGCCTCGAAGTGACACTTCTTCAAGTTAAGCTGAAGCCTGGCGTTTGTAAGGCACTGTAGAGTCTTACGCAGACGAGTGAGATGCGAAGTGAAATCGGTTGAAAAACCACAACGTCATCAAGATAGCACAAGCAAATGTTCCATTTGAGACCGCGTAAAATGCTGTCCATCATTCACTCGAATGTAGCAGGCGTATTGCAGAGTCCGAATGGCATCACGGTAAATTCATAGAGGCCATCCGGTGTGACAAACGCCGTTTTTGGACGATCAGACTCAGCCATTGAGACCTGCCAATAACCCGAGCGAAGGTCACGCGAGGAAAAGAATTCTGCACCTTGGAGACAATCGAGAGCGTCGTCTATGCATGGAAGAGGGTAAACATTTTTCCTCGTAATGTTGTTTAGGCGCCTGTAGTCTACGCAGAACCGGATTGAACCATCCCTTTTTTTGACGAGTACAACTGGGGAAGACCAAGGGCTACAAGAAAGCTTGATGACTCCACGCTGTAGCATGTCGTCTACTTGTTGTGCAATTACCCGACGCTCCGCTGGTGACACATGATGAGGGCGCTGGCGCAAAGGAGTACTCTTTCCTGTGTCAATTGTGTGCACAACGGTGTTCGTTCTTCCTAGCACCGCTTGGGGAACGTCAAAGGAACGCTTTAATTCGTGCAGCAGGGTAACAAGCTGCTCTCGTTGAGCCGGGGCGAGATGGCTGTCAAGAGAACGGTGAAATGCATCGATAGACACGCTGTTCGAGGCAAAGTGAGGAACCAACGCGTTCAGCTCCATATTCGACTTGGTGTCGAAGAAATTGGCAGGCACGATATTACCTTCATCGATAAGCTGAATGTGGCCGAACGTCTCGTTGCGGCGCAAACTGAGGGGGCACGAGTTGGGATCGCAAATAAATATCCCGGTAGTGTCTTGACAAAGCTCAAGAACGGCGATAGGCAGCGATGTGTGGTGGCAGCTACCGAAGATGTCAGATGGCGTGAATAGGACGGTAGCGTCAGAAAGTGAAGCACAACAGGCAGGGACAAACTGGGCGCTGAAAGGAGGAAGGTCTATGTCCGTCGCGACTACAACGTTAGCCACACTAGATACGGCCGCATCAACAGAAGGCGCATCATGAAACGGTAACAGCTCCACTTCGGCCCGAGCGAAGTCCACGACGGCGTGATGACGTGATCAAAAATCTCATCCTAGGATGACATCGTGGGAACATGAAGCCAACACGTGAAATTCAATGGTGTACAACACGTCTCGAATAACCACTTTTGCTGTACATGCCGCGACGGGCTCAATTTGTTGGGCGCTCGCAGTACTAAGAGAAACCACGGGAGAAAGCATCGTCACTTTATGAAGAAAGCGGCAGAGCCTTTGACTAATCACAGATATCGTGGCAGCGGTATCGATGAGTGCGAGTGTTCGTACACCTTCGACGATTACATCGATAAGATTGGCGGGAGACAGGCGAGGACTTAAACGATTAGACGATGACGCAGCTCGTGCCTCCGGAGCTGCGGCAGTTAGTTTTCCGTCTCAATGGGGGTGGGTCGTCGACGCATAGGCGATACAGAACGACGACTTGTTGAAGGTGAACGCGAGCGGGAAGTAGAACGTCTAGAAGCGAATGTTCGGGCACCGGAAGCAGTGCGTTCGTGAACTTCAGGTGGTACGTGAGGCGCGTGGTAAGGAGGCCGAAACGAATAGTCAGAATATCATGGTGCGTGAACTGTGAAGCGCCGACGACATAGACGTGCAACGTGACCTGGAATTCCGCAAAAGTAACATATGGGCCGGTTGTCAGCAGTGCGCCAAGGATTTCCGGCGTGCAGCTGTGTAGCTGGAAACTGCGCGGTGGACGGTCGCACAGGTTGTGGCGTATACAGTGGCAGATGAGATGGAGGCATTGCCGCGACGGCCGGATAAGTCAGTGGCGCGGCAACAGGCGTTGGTGGAGAGGCAGGCGTAGGTAATGGCAATGCCTCGGAGGCCTGCTCCTGAATAGCCTGTCTGATTGTAGGCGTTAGGCGGTTCGTTGGTGCTTCGGTGGTCGGCAGATACGAGAGACACGAAAGTTGTCGTGCGACCTCTTCGCGTACATATTCTTTTATCTGCTCCAGCAGGGAGCTTTCACCACCGACGGCCAGGGCAGCGAGAGAGTCGTCTGCAGTCGTCGACCTCCGAACTGCTGCACGTTGTTTCCGAATCTCTTCCAAGCTCTGGCACAAGGTAACAAATTCGGATACGGTACTTGGGCCCTTTGCCAGCAACATTTGATAGGCATCATCGTCTATACCTTTCAAGATATGTCTGATCTTGCCATGTTCAGTCATCTCAGGGTTAAAGCGCCGGCATAAATTGATTACATCTTCAATATAGCTAGTAAAGTTTTTGCGCTGCCTTTGTGCACTTCTGCGTAGGCGTTGCTCAGCACGCAGCTTGCGCACTGCGAGGCGATCGAACACAGCTGCGAAGGTAGTCTTGAAACCGGCCCAAGTGATAAATTCAGTACGGTGGTTTGTGAACCACAGGCTGGCGACGTCTTTCAGATAAAATGGGACATACTCCAATTTCAAGGGGTCGTCCCACTTGTTGACGGTGCTCACCTTTTCAAGCAGCTGCAACCAGTCCTCCACATCTTGGTCCTCGGTGCCGCTGAAGAAGGGTGAATCTCGTAGGCGCAGGGTGGTAGGCACGATGACCAGTTGAGATTTGGCCATACTTTGCTGGGTGGTGCCTTGCTCGGTCGTCTGATCAGGCATCGCTGATGCAGTGGGCAGCTTCCGGCTTCGAAGTTCCAGGTTTGCGTACCCAGCACACTTCCACCACTTTGCAAGGGGGTTTAATAGCGATGCCAGGTAATAGGCAGATAGCCGGTACGGAAGCAAATGCTCGGGCAGTCCAGTGTCTACAGCTCGTGCTCCTGCTCGCCCTTCGCACTCAGCGATGGTCCCACTAGTCATTGCCTTGCGAATTTCTCACTACAGATAGATAGATAGATAGATAGATAGATACATAGATAGATAGATAGATAGATAGATAGATAGATGCTCGAAGTGCCTTTGGTTCCCAAAAAACTTCTTCGCGCTTAAAAATTGTTTTGCAACGCCCGCCTGCCAAGGAGGCGCCTGCATGCCCAATCTGGCTTCAACCACACTAGCCGCTTACGCTTATTCCGAAAACAATCGCAGGCCGAGTTACAATGAACACGCGACGCCCGTTGCATTCACATATAGTCCAGTGGTGTTGTGCAATACTTTTTAACATGCTTTGACCAACGCCTTCATCCAATCACTGACGGTCTTGTCACTGCCACACTGCTTTCTGTAAGTGCTCTATCATGGTTAGCTATTAAAGGAACGAGAAACAATTCTTAACCAGTGGTCATGCATATAGGTTGTCGGAATAGAGATTCAATACCTAGCGAAAATGGGCGTGCAGCTTCTTTGAAGAAACCCTGAAAATATTTTTGAAAGTTTTGTCAGAGTTTAGTCAAGAGCATCATCCAGCCATTTGCACAACAAAATAATGACACACCGTGTACCACTGCCGCTACAGACAAATATACCATACCCTGCTCACCTCTACCTGTCCTTGCACCGCCGCGGTGGTCTAGTGGCTGAGGCACTCGGCTGCTGACCCGCAGGTCGCGGGATCGAATCCCGGCTGCGGCAGCTCTATTTCCGATTGAGCCGAAATTTCTGGAGGCCCATGCGCTCAAATTCGCGTGCACGTTAATGAACCCCAGGTGGTCGAAATTTCCGGAGCTCTCCACTGCGACGTCTCTCATAATCATGTGGTGCGTTTGGGGCGTTAAACCCCACATATCAATCAAAATCAATATACCTGTCCTCCTTAACTCGTGAGGCACACTGGCATTGCTGGCGATTGCAGAGCTCTTATGAGCACGCACGACTATTTGAGACAACAGTACTGAAAGTTGGGCGAGTTGGTACTCATTCATGACTTCTTTGCGCAAACACGAACACGAACACAAGGAAAAGAGGCAAACAACACGGGCGCAAACTCACAACTAGTTTCTTTTGAACAACGAACTGTACTTATATCTTCACGTAGCCCACACGCCCCCCCCCCATCGGTGGATCCAGGAACAAACGAGAAAAAAGAGGCTTTGAGCTAATTGATGCTATGTTGCTTTTAAGCAGTTGCTTCCAAGTGGCCGAGACCAGCACTCACGTATTCCACTTTGGAGCAATTAAAACACAGCTACAGAGCTCATCATCATATGTACACTGATTTGCCTTTAACTGGCTGCCTTTAACTACACTGGCTGCCTTTAACTAGATTGTGAACCGGACAGCTGAGTCCTGGAAGATCTTTACTGACTCAAGAGCAGCGTTGTAGTCGCTGAAGTCTTCATGCACACAGAACAAACTCGTAATAGACATAATACGGTTATGCAAGAAAGTCGGCGACTATTATCATGGCATTGTTCCGCAGTGGATACTGGCCCACTGCGGAGAAGGAGAAGGAAGAAAGTTTAAGCGTAAGGACAGGGAGGTTAGCCAGTTCTTAGACAGGCTGGCTACCCTGTGCTGGGGAAGAGGTGAGGGGAATAAAAGGTGATAAAAATGTTGTGAAGAGAGAGAGCGATAGAAATTACAAAAAATAGCGACAGGCAACATCAAAGAGTATAAGACACTAAAGTCTCTCTGAGGCCAGTTGTCCGCAAAAAGCGCAGCAAAGCTTTCAAGCCTCCTGGGCTGAAATAGGGCTTGTCCAATGACCCTGAATCCTTCGTTCCGACAAAGGCCGGTCATCCAGTCTATCCAGAGCTGCTATCAATTCTTGTCTTGGCGAGTTGAAATGAGTGCACTCAGACAGAAGGTGCGCGATGGTTTCTACGCAGCTGCAGGAAGTGCATGTAGAAGAGCCGACTATTCCAATGAGATAGGAGCACGCGTTCATGAAGGCCACTCCAAGCCACAGACGGCATAGAAGAATCTCCTCAGCTCGAGATATCCCTGAGGGACGATGTAGCTGCATATCTGGATCTAAGTTATGCAGGTGCGCGTTTCTGAAGCTTGTTTAAATCCACTGCACCAGTGTGAAGTCGCGTGCAAATGAACGAAGTCTTGTAGCTGCGTCAGTTCTTGAGAACGGGATGGCGGTGTATTGGGTACCGTCGTGTGCAGATCTAGCGGTCTCATCTGTGCGGTCATTGCCATGTATACCGAAATGACCTGGTATCCACTGATACACTATTCTGTGCTATTTCTCGATTGCTTGGTGATGAACTAGCCACATTTCAGCTACTAACTGTTCCTTAGGTCGATGCCGAAAGGGTGACATAAGACATTGAATAACTGCCTTGGAGTCCGAGAAGATAGACCAAATTCCCGAAGGTTCTTCATCTATAAACTCCAGAGCTGCAGGTATGGTCGCGAGTTCTGCACTGTCGATGACGTCAAATGCAATGTCATGAGTTTGATTGTGATGTGCCTCGCGGGAATGACCACCACCCCTGCTGAGCTTACTGAAGACACCGAGCCATCCATGTAAATACGAAGGCGTCCGTTGTGCTTCTCCTGCAGAAAGAGTAATGTGGCCTGTTTCAGGTCTAGATTCGACAACGTTTTCTTATTTTGGATGCCAGGAATTGTAAGAAGGGCTTTCAGTGGGTGTAGGTGTCACAATGGTATCGTTGGCCGTGCTGCATGCCTGAAGTGCAATGGAAGCACTGTGCATTGCTGAGCTACAGTGTCGCTGAACGCTGAGTGGGGCCTAGAGGTTCGAAGTGAGGTGAGGTGATGTGATAGAAGCCAAGCGAGATGTCTTAGGTGCATTCTCAAAGCGTCTACGCCGATGTAAGCGTTGACTGGATAATCACACGCAATGATGACTGACGTTGCTGTAAATGCGCATATCAGAAGACTAAGGCATATTCGCAGTACTTAGGCTTGGATCGACTGGAGGACGCATAAGTTTGTTCTTCGGATCCCGCAAAGCACGGGTAAGCTGTATCGCATATAACCGAGGAACAGAACAGTGTAGAGCTGAAGCATTATTCTTACCGGTTCACCCCACGTTTTTCCAGCAAGAAACCTCAGCACGGGGGTGATCAAAGTGAGCTTGGTTTTCGTGTGAGCGATGTGAGGGCTCCAGGAGAGGTAGCAATTAATTACGACTCCAAATAATCAGTGTTTCTTCATGTAGTTGATCGTGTGTTTATTGTTTTTATTAAAAGATGGACCCATCGCCTTAAGCATGGATGCTATAAGCGAGCACTTCTCTGATGGCAGCTGTAGTCAACGTTCTTTCAGGTACTTTGTCGCTAGTGTTGCCACTCTCTGAAGCCGGGCACGCAAACGAAGGCGTCTTACGCGTGACGCCCCAATGCAAATGTAATCTGCATATTGCCACGATCTATTTCTCAAGTTTTGTTATCGCCCCAAAACACTACGCAATTCTCTGCGCAAATCGCGCCTGCAGTTTTCTAGAAGCTTCCAGGTTTTAGTAGATCATTCCGATAAGATCACGCCCACTCTGCAAGCCACCGTCAGCGATAACGCTAGAACATTCGATGCCAAGAGTATAAATGCCAACGCACTTCGCCGCTTGTGAGTATTTGATCGACGGCCGACACTTCGTTCACTGATATCTGTGCAAGACTGCTACTGTAATCGAACTTTCCGTTTACCGCCCTATCGGAAAAAACGAATGGTGGGCATGATGTAAACCACCACCCACCATTTTAGTGGATTAATGTAGTGTGTGAATGGTGGGAAACGCCCACCATGGCGCATGGTGGGTATGGTGGGTGCTGCAGTGCCGTCAACGCTTGAGCGCGAAATGACGTAAATCACCGTGACGAGCTGCCACAAAAAATAAAAAAAAATTCTATAAAAACGGTATAAAAACACTTATGCCGTAAAAAACAACATGCCGCGGAGGATGGAACGTGCAACCTGCTGATTCTCACCTGGAGACACTAGCCACTGCGCCATACCAACATGAGGATGGTTGTGTGTTGAATAGTTAGTTGTCACACAAACTTATGATTTAACTTAAGCTATGTTTGTCGTGTACACAACATAGACAAGATCTACACCTGCTACTAAAAATTGGTTATTTATTAAACACAAGCAACTGCGGCCTGTAACAATTGCCACTGTGGTAATGGCACTATTGCTATTTTTTTACAATTCACAACTTCAAGAAAAAAACCAAGTGAACTGGGGAGCAGCAACAGTTTACCGGCGGGGTCTGCCAAGTTTAATATTCGTTTCGCGCTCGTTCTAAAGGGCGACATCTGCTCACGCTTTATGACGCTTCTAGGCTCATTCCATAGATACGCCCGCCTAATTTATTTGATTGAGTATTGGGATGCTTTTCGCGCAATGTAGAGGGTGGTCGTGCCAGCGCAATGCTGTAGCTCTTTCGCTAAAGCAGCAACTACATAACGGCTTGGCCAAAACGACTGCAGTGTGCCGGAAACATTACGCTATCATATAGGTTCACCAAGCATACGAATTGCCACTTCTGAGTTCCCGTACAAAAGCTAGAGAAGTGCCGGCGAGTGCGACCGGCGGCTGTCGGTGAGAAGAGACGTTCTCTGGGAGTGCTTGAATGGCGTCGCATCGATGTTTGTTGCTTCTTGAGCGGACATCATACACAATGAATAATGCTTCATTTAGGTTAATTGAGGCCACCGCTGCGCTGTATTGTCATTCCTAATCATCGAAATTGTGTATTTTGAAACCCGGATGCACGGACAACACAATTGTACGGGCTCAGTCGGTAGGCCTAACCTTTGGTGGAAATCATGCTGGTAGAACATGTTGTGTACAGATCCCAGCTTGGTATACACTATATATATTGCTCATTATAAGCCCACCCATCATCTACTTGCTGCTTTCCAGCATTATCACAATGGTGGGCAGAGCTTCTCAGCTTGGCACACCATGTGGCCCACCATAACAAGCACCACCCATCATCTGCTTAGTGATTCCCAGCATTATCGCAATGTTGGGAAGAGTTTCTCAGCTTGGTACACCATGTAGCCCACCATGATAAGCACCACCCACCATATGCTTAGGGCTTCCCAGCATTATCGCAATGGTGGGCAGAGTGTCCCATTATTGCCCACTATCTAGCCTCTGCTTTCCACCATCATTTCCACTTTACCCATCATCTGTACACCATACCACCCAGTATGTCCCGGCATATCCACCATATTTTCCCCTACGTCCAACCATATCCATCATAATTTCCACCATGCCCACTAATATTTCCACTACGCCCACCATGTTTTCCAGTATCCACCATTGCAATTTTTCCGATAGGGCGGGGACAGGTTCGCCCAAATAAACAGTTAAATTCTAACAAAAATTCTCCTGTCTTCGGCCAAGTCACGACCCCGTGACAATATATTGATCGATGGACTTATTCTGGAAGTGCGTCAACCTGGCCGAGGAGCGCTAGATTAAAAAGTGTGGGGCTGAGAACACCACCTTGAGGCACACCACGACGGATGCCATGATGCATTGTTGTGCCATTCTCTGTCTGTACAAAAAAGTTCTGCCTTTCAGATAACTGTCAATCCATTGGTAAACCCGACCCCCCATTCCAACATTTTTCAGGACATCAAGAATGGTTCATGTGATACGGTGTCGTATGCCCCTTTCACGTCCAAGAACAACGCCGCAGATGAACGTTTCAGTCTTTTTTGATGCTGCACAGATGAGACCAGGTCAATAACGTTATCGATTGCGGACCACCCAAGCCGAAATCCTGTCTTAGCATTAGGGTATACCTCGTGGTGCTCCAGGTACTCCTTTAGGCGAGCCAAAATCATCCTCTTCATCACTTGTCCAAAACAGCTGGTAAGCACGATGGAGCGATAAGAGGTCGAGTCCAGAGGAGATTTACCTGGGTTCAGCACAAGGACCAGGCGCCTGGATTTCCACAAGTGAGAGACAAACCCGCTGCTCCACGAGTCGTTGTACACGGATAGAAGGGCCCGTCGAGCTGCTTCACAGAGGTTGCAAAAAGCCATGTACGTGATCCCATCCGGACCAGGCGATGAAGATCGTTTGCATGCCATCAAGGCCACTTGAAGTTCCTCTAGAGAGAAAAAGGTGTGCATTCTTGAATCTCTGGAGACTGGAGCGTTTTCTAGGTGACGCGTGGTGCACGCGGTTGCCTCACCGGCAACTTTCATGTAGAAATCTTCTGCTACTTCAGTTTCGGTGCGGCCTTGGTGGAGAGACAGACACTTGAAGGGGCGATGTTGATGTGGCAATGTTCGTAGGCCACGAACATACCTCCATGTCTGCGTCAAAGGCTTGTGCGGATCCAACGATTCACACGGAACGTTCCACCAAAAGGACTGAAGTGAATTGATTCGCCGCTGAATTCTTTTCTGTAGGCGCCTTACCTCCCTGAAGTGGTGAATAGACTTAGTGCGCCTATATCTTCGTGCTGCATGACGACGGATCGCTCTGAGCCGTTCCAATTCTGCTTCATGTTGACAATATTTTGAAGTATGTTCAATATATTAGGTCGCTTCTCGAGCAGCACCTCTAATTATATCCTCGAGGGTGTCAAAAGGAGGCGCTTAATTTTCTTGGCACCTCTTTTCCGTCAGTGACCTGAACTTTTTGCAGTCGATGCGAGTCGAAATGTCAAAGATTTGCAATTTTTCCAGGCCCTTGATCTTTCAATAAGGTGATATGTGATCATTTTCATGAGTTTCATAAACTGCGAACCACTCAGCCTTCCCATTTAGGCTTCATGACAGAAATGTCAAGTGAAGGCAGCTGCTGTATGTCGTTCCTTGTAGAAACGTCGGGCTTCCGTCGTTTACACAAAGCAGCTGCTGCTCCAGAGCATAGGAGAATACTTGCCTTCCACGACGGTCTGTCTTATGACTTCCCATAGTAGATGGTGAGCGTTGAAGTCTCCGATCATGATCCGTGGTCCAGGTGTGGCTGTTAACGGTGCGCGAAGTCTTTCAGGTTCAAACCGGCTTGAAGGTGATATATTGCGCCTACCAGCGTGTAATTGAGGTCTCCACGTTTTACTGTCAAGCAAACATACTGGTCGTCATTGTGAGGTGCTACACAGCGCTCGATATAGGTAAGGTCGCATTTGATATATACATTGACTTTACTCTGTTCGTTGCTTGTAGCGGACTTGAATACTTTGTACCTGGATAGTCGTATTGAATTGTGTAGCCGTAGCTCACAGATAACAATATTTAAATATTGATTTTTAAAACAAATTGTCGGATATCAGAGATACGGGGCTCTCAGGCATTCCACTAAAATATCCAAGCTCTTTTGACTTACTTACGAAAGGCTTGCAGAAAAGGAGCCATGGTGCCTTTCCAGACTTGATAGCACCGGCTTCAGCGCATCCACTAACTGAAGTGCTCTCCTAACAGCCGGACTGTCAAGTGAGGAACATACGAGTGGTATTCATGAGGGCCTTTACCATGGCTACAATTTCCTTATCGCGACTATCACCGCATTCTTGTTCCGATATGATTGTAGACGAGCTATGCGCGACTCAAACGGCGGGTCTATCGTTGGCAGCGCTGGCCATGCTTCAAGTGAGCTGGTTATGCTCTTGCCTTGCGTGAATGATTTGCCGTCAGCTTGTCTGGACGATTGAGGTAGTATGCCGGTGATCATTTGTTGAGGTGCAGTCCTTGCTTCGGCATTGGGCCTCCTCAGGAACCTCCAGTGACGAGATCCCCGGCGTCGTGCTTTGGCAGCGGCCTCCCTGTGAGTTGAGCCGTCCCGGACCATTTGCCTTGTTACGGGGTTTATTGAGGTTCACAG
>NW_023611780.1:0-149374 GCF_013339725.1 Rhipicephalus microplus
GCTCTGTGTTAGACCCGGCGTTCATCAGTCGTGATTTTTCTAATGACGCTGTAGAACTGGAGCCAGGGCTTTATGATCATTATCTCGTAAGCATATTATTATCGCTTCAACCACTAAAAACAATGAAGGAACTTGCAGAGACGTGCTTAAATACTTATCTCATGCCAGTGACCCAAACATTATCGATTACATGCAAAACTGTTTGATTGATTTCTAGGGCAACAACGCTCAATTACTTTGGAACAAGTTCAAAGATATGGGTCACTATTGCCTAAATGATTTCGTCCCCAATAAACTAAAGAAAGTTAAATAGCAAACGCCTTGGATGAATTGTGAAATCATTCAAGTAAAACGGAGCATTAAGATATATAAAAAATGTGCAGAATGACAAAATAAGACAGATGCAAGATGACCTCGCAGTGCATTTCGAGGAGCAAAAGATTATTATTGCAGAATATGGCTTCCTAACTTCATAAAAAATGAGCCTGATAAGTTTTCGCACTACATAAAAAATAGCACGAAGCCAGTTACTCAAATATCAGTTGACGGGAAGCCGGTGACAGAGGAGTGTGAGATTCCTCAACACTTCAACAACTATTTTCAAAGTGTATTCTCTGGTGCGACTATAGGCTCGTGTGACGGCACATTCGCCAAACTATTAGAGACGAGTTTTGTATGGTATGCTGGGGTGTTTAATATGTTATTTACCTTGAAAACTAAGAGCTCTTGTGGTCCTGATGAAATACCAAACATATTTTTAAGTGATATGCCGAGCTTCTTGCCAAATTTCTTGTATTATTGTTTCGTGCTCCAGTCGTTACTGCACAATAGCCTAACATTGATTGATATGTGGGGTTTAACGTCCCAAAACCACCATATGATTATGAAAGACGCCGTAGTGGAAGGCTCCGGAAATTTACACCACCTGGGGTTCTTTACCGTGCACCCAAATCTGAGCACACGGGCCTCCTTCATTTCCGCATCCATCGGTAATGCAGCCGCCGCAGCCGGGATTCGAACCCACGACCTGCGGGTCAGCAGCCGAGTACCTTTGCCACTAGACCACCGCGCCGGGGCGCACAATAGCCTAACAACTGGAAGACAGCCCGAGTTGTTCCTGTGTCCAAGAAAGGTGACAGGACACTTATACAACATTGTCGTCCTATTTCACTGACATCCCAATCCTGAAAGCTTGTGGAATATATAGCTCACTGTGTTCGTGAATTTCTGGAAATAATGCTGCACTTACAGATCATAAGCATAGCTTTCGAAAAGGGTATTCGACGACAACCCAACTAATAATGGTAGTTCATTCTTTCACTTCATTTCTTGATTGTAACGGCCAGGTAGACGTAATAATTCTTGATTTTAGCCAGGCTTTCGACAAAGTTCCGCCGATAAACTAATCGTGAAGCTTAGAATGCTTGGCGTCCCTCAACACTTCGTCAGATGGATTTTTGCTTACCTGACTAACAAGAAGCAATATACTGACATTGGAGGTAAACGTTCTGAAAGTTTGGCAGTCACTTTAGAGGTGCCACAAGGGAGTGTCCTTGGCCCCTGCTTTTCTTGATTTATAATAATGATATGTTAACGTAGTAAGCCAAGGTGTTCAAATTCGATTATTTGCAGACGACTGGGTATTATTCAAAGAAATTTTTCATCTCGATGATCAGGTTGAGTCAAATAGCAATTTCAATAACGTGTTGCAGTGGTTCGAAAAATGTAGAATGGTTCTGAACGCCGATAAAACCGTACTGCTCCCTATAACGCGTAAAAAGCACCCCTGCCTTTTACTCACCGGCTTGGGTATTCGTCACTTAAGGCAAGTCGATAGCTATAAATACTTCTGTGTTACAATAGTAACTACCTTATCGTGGACTAAACATATAAATATTATTTCCGCCTTTGCATTCCGAAAGCTCTGCTTTCTAAATTATAAGCTTCATGATGCCCCAAGCAATACTAAATTTGTCCTATTATTCTTTAATAAGACCTAAATTAGAATACACAAGTGCAGTATGGGACCCATACGCTCAAACTAACGTCAAGTGCCTGGAAAAAATACAGAGAAAAGCCGTCCGGTTCATTTTCAACAAGTTCTCACGAGTCGACTCTCCTTCGGAAATAATGAAAGCCAATAACATTTCCCTTCTTAGCGGATGAAAATAGATAAGAATTGAGCTCTCTCTCTTATTCTAAAACACAAACTTGCAATTGACTTATCGCCGTACCTGACATCGTTATCAACCAGACCCACAAAGCATCATCACGTCAAATCCTTCACACCTAATTTCTGCAAGATAGACGCTCATAAGTACTCATATATTCTTTGCATGGTCTTAGATTGGAACGAAGCAACTCAGGCATCCTCAATGAATCTATATTCTCCTCGCTCTAAATAGCATTGCCTTGCAAATCCAGGTTTCCGTTTTTTATTAGTTTTAACTTTTTCCATTTCTTTTTCTTCTTTTTTCCTTTTGTATTGTGCTGTTTTTATTGTATACATATGTATTCATTACTTTCTTGGCTTGAACAGTGAAAATTGTTGTGTTTATTTTTGCAAGTAACGAATTCATTTTTACTTTAATTGCACAACATATGAATATGTGTTTGTGATGTCTTTTTTGTCCGTACATTCGTTATTACGAAATAATTTTCTGTCGCTCGTTGTGTCACTATGAGTGTATGAAACACTGACACCAAATATTTTTATGCCACTTATTGTATCAACTATGTCCTCAGGACCCAATAAAGTTCTCTGTCTCTCTGTCGTCCTCTTCGAATTGCCCACCTGCGAGGACCTAAGGGTCTGCCATGTACATAATATAATTGCAAAAAAAAATGAAACGCGACGCACGCGTCTCGCGCCCTGCATCCCAGTGGATTGTGGCCGGGATACAAGGGGTACGCGCGCACGCGTCTATTTTCTGCAGTGCCCCTAATGGCGAATGTCAAAACTTTGCGATGGGGCAGTGTGAACAATGCAGCTCCCTCTGGTCAGTAAGTGGTGGCACAGTGAATGGTTGTGCAGCGTAAGCATTCGGTTTTTACTAGCAGACGCTCCCTGCATCGGCATTGCGAGGCGAGAGAGGAGAGAGGTGGGAGGCGACAGTGGCACGACACGCAGTGGGCGTGTAGATGACACCGCCGACGCTTGAAACTATCACTTATTCTTTGTACGAATGCAACCGACGAGCGAGACTCTTTAGAAATGAAGTGCAGACGGTTAGAACCAGTACAGTGTCGGAGCTCCGCTGCGAGCCGGCACACGCGGCTGAGGCGTGTAAGCAAGGGGCGCCCCACATGCCGCAGCAAGCTGAGACACGCGAGGAGTGGACGCTTACGACGCGTTGCGCGTTTCTCCGCCGCTCGGTTTTCTCAGTACTCCGTGCGTGATTTGCGAACGCGTAAGGCATGATGCAAGATGGAACTGCAGCGTCGCTAGTCCTTGCAAGGGCCATCGGTCCAATTCACACCTGGTTCTTCAAACGCTGCGGTGGGGAGTGGTGATGCGGAGTGATACTTCAATGGCGACGGAGGGCTGCGGGCAAAGGAGCTTTGCTCCTAGAAAAGCACGTTGCTCATGTACACTCTTTCATGCAGCGTGGATTGACGAGGACCTGATCCAGGGAGACACGTCCGACGACCCGCAGTGGAGGGAGCGAGCAACCAGCAGCTGCTTCGAGAGCTGGACGCTACTATCTGGTGTCAAAAAACTCGAAGATGCAAGAACGACGGGACGACGCACCCACAAAGGGGTGCGACAGCATCGTGCTCAGAGCTCTATCAGGTACGATCTTCTCTGTCTTCCAAATTAACGCTGAACTTGAAAAAATGTCAAGACCTCTACACTAACGTGAATCTATCTATCTATCTATCTATCTATCTATCTATCTACTATCTATCTATCTATCTATCTATCTACTATCTATCTATCTATCTATCTATCTATCTATCTATCTATCTATCTATCTATCTATCTATCTACATCTATCTATCTATCTACTATCTATCTATCTATCTATCTATCTCTATCTATCTATCTATCTATCTATCTATCTATCTATCTATCTATCTATCTATCTATCTATCTATCTATCTATCTATCTATCCTATCTATCTATCTATCTATCTATCTATCTATCTATCTATCTATCTATCTATCTATCTATCTATCTATCTATCTATCTATCTATCTTCTATCTATCTATCTATCTATCTATCTATCTCTATCTATCTATCTATCTATCTTCTGTGTCTGTCTGTCTGTCTTTGTGTCTGTGTGTGTCTGTCTGTCTGAAAATTTAGCAAATCCCGCGTAACATGGTAACTGATGCTATGCGAAGCATGGGGGGCAAGGTGACTGTGGCGTAGTTTTTTTTTATTCAGTGAGACGTTACGAAATGACGCTAAAAATAGTGACGGCCCCGTAGCAATATGTACAATTGTATGCACGGACATACGATGAACAGTCGCATGTTTCGTTTAACCAATTGTTTTACAGTTGCATAACGATGCTAAAAGCAACATTGGTAACCGTCGCTACCGTACGTGCAGTAATGGTAAAAATCTTGTGGACCACGGGAGCACGTGTCAAACAGCACCACTGTGCCTTACGACGGCTGCCTGCGAAGCTCGAAATCGTGCACTGCGCACGAGCGCCCTTTTTTACCTGCCAGCCTGCTAGTTCGCTCTCTTCAACAGCGTGCGCACAGGAACGCTAGATGAAGCACAAGGTGTCACTCCAGCAGTCAGCGCACGAACCTAATCACAAAGGTCGATTTTCAAAAAACTGACGCCGTATGCACATATAAAAGAGAGCGCAGTGTTTTGGACTGAGGCACTAAGGAGAATAACGCGACGTGCACCGAGCACTGCTAATAGAAATTACGTGTTTTCGTCACGATATCATCGCTTGGTGTTTCCGCAGCGAGAGCAGGAGTGACACCTTGCGCTTCTTTAGGCGTTCCAGTGCGCGCTCTGAAGAGAGCGAACGAGTGGGCTGGCAGGTAAAAAAATGGAAGCATATCCACGGAGTGAATGATGGGAGAGTGGGGGAAGCATCTGTCCGTCCATTCGTTCTTGCTTCCGTCCGCCTATGCGTCAGTTTGTGTGACCGTCCGTGCGTCCATCCGCCCGTTCGTGCATGCGTCTGTTCGTGCGTCCGCACGTCCGTCTGTGCGTCCGTCCCTGCGTTCGACCATGCATCCGCCCCTTCGTCCGTCCATGCGTTCATCCGTCTGTGCAGCCATACGGGCGTCCTGCCATGCATCTGCCTGTGTGTTCATTCGTCCATCTATTCAACAGTCCAAGTGTCACCATCTCGCATCTTTTGATCATATACACCCCATATAGAAGCACCGCCATCCAGGGGACATTCCAAGGACTAAACGAGAGGTGGCACACGCACACTTTCTTACGGCTTGCGCTTCGGGTCTACTTCCCACCTTTAACTACCTCGAGTTCATGGTATACTAGTTCATTGTTTTCATGGCTATGCGTCTCAATGCTCGCTAAACCTTTCTAAAACTAAAAAGGTTACACCCAGCGAGTATAAGGTAGCACCCCTTTTTCGTCAGGTAGTGCTCAATGTACATACCAATGGCTGCTAATGGGGAATGAGAGACAGGAGCATTGGGCTTTTAGTTAACGCGCACGCCGCGAACTTTTTATTGTTCGACAAATCACAAGAAAAATCTCCCACCGGCACCACCTTTCAGGTTAAAAAGTAACACTGGTTACACACTACGACTACGAGAAATGAACGGGTGCCGCTTTAAAGAGCTTGCTATGGTTTTCCAGCACATTTAACCGACGTCCTCCGCTTACTCTACACATACTTAGAAACGTCATTAGTAGTGAACAGATATACATCTGAACCTATCGAAGTAAGTAGCGGCATTCGACAAGGCTCTCCTCTCTCCACAATTCCCTTTGTATTATGCATAGATCTATTATTGAAACAAATTCAGAAATGCACTTCAATACACGGTTTTCCTCTCCCAGGCTTGGGCGAAGTGGAACTAGCGGCATATGCCGATGACATCTCGTTGTTTATTCGGAACATATATAGCTACTGAACCATTTTGCGAATATTTCACACGTATAGTTGCCTGTCGGGAGCATGTCTTAATCCGGGAAAAAGCAAGGCATTGTGCTCTGGGACGCACATTGAAGAGTTCCCTGACGGCGTCCAAATCGTCCAAGGAGTTAAATCTTAGGTGTAACTTTCCTTTCGACTGGTGACGTAGCCCTGCACCACATGGAAAAAACCCAACAAAGCGGACAGACGCATTGAAGTCACCAGAACCTTTCAACTTCCTTTTACTGTATGGCCTTATCTAATTAAATCCAGCATAACAGCACCAGTGCTTTATGTAGCCAGAATTGCTCGACCACCTCGTCGGGTTTTGCTGAGAGTGGCTGCTGCGTGCGGCTCCTTTTTCTGGGATGGCCGCGCCGAAGCTGTCGCTAGAGCCTTGGTCCACCTGCCACTAAAACGGGGAGGGCTCAGTGTACCCAACCTTGATGTAATGTGCCGCATGTTGGCTCTCAAAAACACCTGTACATTCTTAGAGAACTAATCGAATCCAGGCAGGCAACTTGTAGTGTATCTGCTAGGAACCTGTAGAAGACTTTTTGGTTTAGCAAACGACACGGGACCAGCTGCTGAGCAGCCATCATCTTATTACACACATGTTATAAAATCTTTGCAACAATGGCGAAATGATTTTCCAGTTGAGGAACTTATGAAAATGTCCCACCGACATGAGCGAACTAATATCATTTAAAAGCCTATCTGAGGAACAACGCCAGAAATGCCGGGCGAAAAGACGTTGGACTCTTACAAACACGTCTCTCCCCTCCGAAGTCCGTTACCTAAACTGGCTTAGGGAATGGGAGGCTTTACCAACGGCCGACCGCCTTGCAACGTGGGGCGTTGCGCCCCCCCCGCTACGTGCCCGCAGTGCGGTCGCATCGAAACACTTAACTATGTCTTCCATGAATGTATAGTAGCGCGCCCCTTTTGGCGCATGGTTACCAGAATGTTCCAAATAAGTATGCAGTGGAAGTATAGCCACAGGGATAACTTCGTCGTACTCTTAATGGCTATCGGAGCCTTCGTCTATTGGAAACGAAGGGGACTGGCCTGCCTTAGGAGACGCCCCCAGAGAGCCATGTTTTCCCTACTACATCGGTAAACATAATGGTTATGCATCTTAATGCAGAACTAGTCATGCTGGAAGAGGAGGCTTTCCTCCGACACTGGTCTACGCAATTTATTATCGTTAAAAAAAAAACAGAGTGTCCATGCCTTTCCTTCCCTATTGAGGAGGTGGGCTAGATCTTGTACCACTGTAACATTACAGTGTGTATTTTCCTTTTCTTCCTTAGAAACAGGTCCTTTTTGTGAAATATTGTTCTTGAGCGCGAGAGCAAATTGTCCTCACAGGTGAATGCAAAATATTACGCTACACTGTGAATGACCTCCCCTTGATTGTTCACATAGCCTTACTGTTTATTTAGGTTTAATCATCTCGATGTCATGAATGTCCTGTCTCTGTTGTACAATTTTGCATTGTACGTTACTGCATATGCAATAAGTTCTTTTCGCTGTATTTAACAGCTTGCATTGTGCATACACATTATTCACCATTGTCCATTTTTATGTGTGCAGATAAGCTGTGTATGTTATATCCGGAAATAAAATTCTCTTAAACGAGCTTCGCCCCTAAATGTCGATGGGAGTGCTATCTCTTGGCGGACCAAGTCATTGAATATTGGCAATATTCTTCAGTGATTCTTGAGAAGCGCAGCGTCAATTTCAGTCGAACAGCAGCATCGTGCTCAACTCAGTCAAGTGAAGGATGGAATTCGAGTCGAGGAGCGTTTCTGAATACAGGGTTCACTGTTGTCGATGCCGTCCTCTTCACTCTATACCGTACCCCTCCTTTCCTCTGCCATCTGCGTCCGTAATTGGTCCATTCCTTGCACGTGATCTTGCAGAATGGTTGATGCTGTTATTTATTATTACGCAAGAAGTTCAAAACGAGTACGCATGTGCATATATGGCTGCAGCCGCATTTTCGTTGTGACCAAAGAAGAAATCGTAGCGAGGACGTAAACTGAAGAGGAGAAGCGTTTTATTGTGCACCATGTCGGCCAGGATTGTTTCGCGGTGCTCGTTCAATGCAACATCTGAGTTTTCAACAATGCTGGGTTGCCGTAAAACAGCAAGAAAAAAAAACGGTTTCGCTCTCTTCAACTTACATCGTACTATTCGAGATGAAGCACGCCGTGAAGTGTAGCTATGAAACATTTCACGTGAACGCTTTCGTGCAACTCCGTCGATGTACGTCGACGCGGATCTGTGAAGCGAGTTTATTTGACGCTTTTCATTGAAACGCCAGGAGTGCCCCTAATGCGCGTGTAGTGAATGCCAGTTGTTACAAACACTTGTGCGTTTGCACGTGTAGAGAGCAGCTGAAGCGTGTAATCAGCGCACCTTCAGGAACATTTCACGCTTGACCAGTTGACCAAAACGTGCCATGGCACAAAGGAACCGAAACGCGCTGCTTCAGGCCCTCTCAATAGTAGAACTCCCTATTTACAGACAGATCCCCGCACTGCACCAGAATCACCTGGCATCACGATTGTCAAAGCGGCCACATAAAAAAAAAAAAACGTCATCGCTGTGTTGCTAGTCAAGCGTTCGTACTATAGTTTGACCGTGGTTTTTCTTTGCGTGTGCACAAGCCGGTTGTAATCACACGTCCCAACGTCACGCCCTGTGGTCACTGACATGATCCAGCAAGAAGTGCGTTCACTGTCACGAACAAAACACATTAGGAGAAGTGTACCAGTTATAACTGGACGAACTACGATGTACGACGCAAGATGCCACGGCCAGTGGTGTAAAATATCGAAAAGCACAACGTTGCCACTGAAGTAACGCACATTTCACTTGCTTTTTAAATGCGAAGCATTTCTTAGCGAACTTAGGCGACATTGAGCGCATCTACCTACCCTACCTACCTACCTACCTACCTACCTACCTACCTACCTACCTACCTACCTACCTACCTACCTACCTACCTACCTACCTACCTACCTACCTACCTCTACCTACCTACCTACCTACCTACCTACCTACCTACCTACCTACCTACCTACCTACCCACCTATCTATCTATCTATCTATCTATCTATCTATCTATCTATCTATCTATCTATCTATCTATCTATCTATCTATCTATCTATCTATCTATCTATCTATCTATCTATCTATCTATCTATCTATCTATCTATCTATCTATCTATCTATCTATCTGTCTGTCTGTCTGTCTGTCTGTCTGTCTGTCTGTCTGTCTGTCTGTGTATCTATCTATCTATCTATCTATCTATCTATCTATCTATCTATCTATCTATCTATCTATCTATCTATCTATCTATCTATCTATCTATCTATCTATCTATCTATCTATCTATCTATCTATCTATCTATCTATCTATCTATCTATCTATCTATCTATCTATGTAGTCAACTACGACTTTTAGCTCTCCTGGCTGTTTCGATGATGGAATCAATACCAAACTTGGTATGGCCTAACATGAATTTATGAAGAACATATTTAATTAGTCTTAACATGTAAATCACGGCGTGTATGGCATCAATTCATAATTTACATTACATGGTCCTGCAGCTCTTGCGGTGGTTTTGTTCACATGGCATGTTGCAAAACAGGTATGGTATAATATGAATGCATAGCAAACAAAAGCGAAGGACCCTAACATGAAAATCTTAACATGCGTGTCATGTAACAACATGACTATATGCCACGTTCATGATGCGCTCGCGGTCATTTCGCTAGCGTCCCATATACCAAATTTGGTACTACGGTACGCGAACGCACGACATATGTTTGTGACTGGTGCAAACATGATAATCATTAGGTGCGTGGCATTCAAGATGACTACATGCCACGCTCATCATTTGTCGCTACCGTTTCGCTAACTTCTCTTCTACCAAGTTTGGTATTATAGGTTCGTGAATGGATGACGTATGTATGATACTGGTGCAAACACGATAAACATGAGATGCTGTGTCATAGTAATATTATGACTAGATGCTACGCTCATGATGCGCTCGCGGCCGTTTCGCTAGCTTCACATGTACCAAACTCGATATTACTCGACGCGAACGGACGACATAGGTAAATGACACATACAAACATGATAATCAGGACATGCGTGTCGTTTAACTACATGCCACACTATTGCGCTCGCGGCCGTTTCGATAGCTTTACGTATGCCAAATTTTGTATTACGTGACGCTAATGGATGATGAAGGTATGTGACTGGTGGAAACATGACAACCATGAGATGCGTGTCATGTGAGAACATAACTACATGCCACAGTCAAGGCGCCATTACATTTCAACATTACGCGCTGCATGTGCTCGCCGGCGTCCATTTCGTCGCGTCACGCCTGCGTTGCCACGCCAGGAGCCGGTCCTGCCATATACTCGCAGGTGCTGCCACGCTGCGTTGGTTTGAGGCATGCGTGTTTTAGGGCGTCCTGCGTCGCTCCGTCACGAAAAGAGGGAGACGCATGGTTGTCTGGTTAACGCATCGGCGCGAATTTCCTGCCGGTTGCCGTGGGGCCGCGCCGACGGACGCTGGTCGTGCCGGTCGCACCTGGCGTCAGGCTATAGAGTGCTCGTGTTTTGCCAATGTAGCATCGCTGTGCCTAGCGTGCGCGCAAGTCAACGCTAATTGGAGTATATTGGGCCCTTCATGACGCACTCGCGGTCGTTTTGCTAGCTCTACATTTACCGATTTTCGTGTTAGGTGAGGTCAATGGATGACGAATCTATGACTGGTGCAAACATGATAATCCTGACACGCGTGTCATGTAAGAACATGGCAACTTACCACGCTAATAGCGTGCTCCCAGCCGTTTCGCTAGCTCCACATATATCAAATTTGGTATCACGTGACGTGAATAGATGATTGAGCTAAATGACACATATCCACATGATAATCATGACACGGAAGTCAAGTACGGCATCATTGAGACTCCACCTCGTAACGTTGTGATGATTATAAAGTGTCATATCAACATTTATTATTCGTGCTTCGCATATCATCAATTCCTGCTGTACGCGGGATCTGCCAATTTTTTTGTTGTATCGTTTATGTTCATAAAGGTAACCGTATGTCCTACAACTCATTTCGTTCCCTTTGTTTCATTTAATGTATTCGCCGTAGCAACTGAACCCAAACATTCACTTTTTGTTAAAGTCAAGCTCCTGAAGTCAGGTTCCTGATTAAAGTCAAGTTCTTGAAGCACCCCCTTCTAGGGGGCGCTTAAGAAACATGGGCGAGGAGCAAAGAGAAAGGTGTTGCTACGTCGGAAACTTGTTTCCAATGTAGCAACACCTTTCTGTAGCAACACCTTCGAGACCTCAATTTGACACCCGTTCTCGTGGTCCAAAACAAGGGCGTAGCCAGGGGCAGGTAGAGCGGTCACGTACGCCCCACGAAATTATTTCTCGCCATGGCATAGAGAGTAGAAAATGGCCATATCAAGGGGGTGTCCCTCACGAAGAAGAATTCTGGCTACGCGCCTGGTCCGTAATATTTCGTCCGCCACTGTGCACCATTTTCAGTGAAAGGCTCTGAAGCATACATCTGATGTTGACTCGACGTGGCGCCGGTATCATAGGAGTAAATGTGTAATGTCCATAAAATTAGATAGCCAGCTCTGCAGCCATAATCGACATTTTTCCAACATTATGCCTCGAGGTAACTCTGGATCGAATTTCTTGGTTGCGATAAACAACCTTTGCTACTGCACGGTTCAAAATCATTTTGGTCAAGCTTGGCGTAGGTGTATGTCGATTCGCTATCAAGGAACCAGATTGCGATTGTCTTGATCTGCTCTGGTCGATATCAAAGTTGTACTTGTGACACCCGTATTACATCACCTCGCAGCATATTCGGAATTGTTTAACAGGGCTGTAAACTAGACTATTATAGAATGCAATCCGTGATTAACCATTCCTCAGTTTAGTATGAATTCACCAGACCAGTGCACTTTAAACACTAAATTTTGACGTCTCTACCGCAAAGTAAGCCATTCAC
The DNA here is from genome assembly GCF_013339725.1 of Rhipicephalus microplus. NCBI lineage: Eukaryota > Metazoa > Arthropoda > Arachnida > Ixodida > Ixodidae > Rhipicephalus > Rhipicephalus microplus. The sequence continues at coordinate 12,152 of NW_023611780.1, forward strand.
TTTGTTTTTTTCAGAGCCTGACTTGTTGGCGCCAAAGGAAGTGGAGGGACTTGTGCGCGTACTCTTACAGAAAGCCATCCACCACGACGACATGGCTGAGGCGGCGGCAAAATTCTGCACCCGCGTCATCAGGGTGAGCCTTTAGCGTTCGCGAACGCCTCTTACTTTTTCAGGCGAATGCCTCAAATGGCTCGTCAGGATCGGAAAGCGACCGGCGTCCAGCGACGGTGTTCATCGTCGGCGATCACGTCAGCGGCGTCATCATGGTCAAGTTACGCAAGGAATCATCGTGCGATGAGGTCACGATTTGTTGTCACGGCGTCACAGATCATCAAAATATGCAACGTCCCCACGACGTCGATTCGACGTCGTCTCGCTGACGTCGCATGATGGCGTAATTGCATAAGTCAAAGGTAGGCCGATCACGGAGGTAGCGCAGAACAACGTAAAATGCAGGAAGCTTACAATGAATCCGATCCTAGAGCGAAACAACGTTAGCTGCAAAAAGCATTCGGTGGCTCGGGGTTATTACATTGACATACAACTAAAGTAGGTTGCCGTATGCATTCGAGTCGACTGAGCAAAATGCGCGAAGGGACCCAGCGAGGGTTATTTCGAAACGAAACACAGTCTATTTTATATGCATGGGCGTCTGTGTAATCAGTCACCCGGCGTGTAACGCCACCAGCATCACCGCAATTACTATCCTGAGAGGTCGTCGTGGCTAAAGACGACGAAGGTGGGGCTCAACACTGTGTGTACATGCACTCTCTCTCTCTCTCTCTCTCTCTCTCTCTCTCTCTCTCTCTCTCTCTCTCTATATATATATATATATATATATATATATATATATATATATATATATATATATATATATATATCAAACTCTCTCATCCTTGTCTCCAGTGTAGGGTAGCATACCGGTCCTCCTAGCCTGGTTAACATCCCTGCCTTTCCTTACTCTCCTATTCCTTACTTCTTTATCTTCTCCATTCGCAACGCAGTGTCGTGAGAAGTTCCTGGATGCACTTATACTTCCCATTATCTTGAATTCTAACAGCATGCCAGCCAATGGAAGCTTGCCTCTTTTGAACGGTAAAATTGTCAAGTCTTCTAGAATCTCTATGGCAGAAAAACTCGGCTGAATATCCATGTAGCTGAAACGAGTCGAAGGTATACTAGCAATATTTTCATTCTCCTTGGTAGATGTATTGACACCGCCTCTGCCGTTCTACAAAGCTTCCTGTAGACAAAATGGTTTTCACTGCTTCAGGATCGGAGGCGTTGCCAGTTTTTCACACCTGACATTCTTATGCGCTGCCTTCATGAATGACGCCATCAGTGGGAGTTGCCATTACTTCAAAGCGACGTACGAAATTTTCGTGTTCTCTGGCGTTCTCCTGTTAGAATGACCTGTTTTCTTGCATGATTCATGTGGACGCCGCTGATACCGGACATCTGCGATGGTCACCCTTCTAGTTGGATGAGGCATCGCATGCTTTTGCCCTGGTCTTGTGGATGTATTGACAGTGACACCTGTGGGCGACAAGTTTCCCTGCGTATGGCTATGGAGTCGGTCGAACTGGAAGTAATGCTCTTTATCAAAAAGCGCCTCCTTCTTTATTACTGGCACAGCTTCTTTTGTCGAATCTGCTCTTGAATGTGCTTCCAATTGTATTTTGGAAGACCACACCTGAATACTGTGAATTTTGCAGCTCTAGAGTGACACATGATTCGACATGACTAATAAATGTTACAATAAATGCAGTTATTGATAAATGAACACATTGTGACCTGCTTGTTAGTGTACCGTCACGTGGACTGTAGAGCTTCTGAGAGAGCGAGAGAAGCAAAAGGAAAACAGGGAAGTCTCGAAGCAACCACGTGATATTATCAAAGAAGACAAAGAAGACAACAAAGACTTCACAAGGCCGTTATTACAACGTCATTGTGTGAGTGACACGCAATACTGCCACGGTCGTTCCCTTTCTTCACCTTTTTACGGCATCTCTCATAATCATATGGTGGTTTCTGGGTTTGAAACCCCACATACCAATCAATCAATCAATCAATCAATCAATCAATCAATCAATCAATCAATCAATCAATCAATCAATCAATCAATCAATCAATCAATCAATCAATCAATCAATCAATCATTCAATCAATCAATCAATCAACCAATCAATCAATCAATCAATCTTCACCTTTTCTTCATGTGGCTTCAGCCCACAAAGCCTCTCAGGAATGCTACGCTCGAGAGGCGCCTCGCTGTTCGGGAAAGTTCGCGATCATTGTAAATCGTTCTGTGAAGATTGCGCGCAAGACGCGAGCACTCGAGATTATTCCAGAGCTTGCGCGACGCCCACTGATAAGACTGTAATATTCGAGGGCATCCGTATAAATGCCGATGCGCTTCACCACTTGTCAGTTTTAAAGCTCATGTGGTGCCCGCTACACCAGCAACACCTGCTAATGCCATTATAAACTCACTACCATAAAGGGCTCGTTAGCAGTGTCCCAAAGTTGATCTAGAACATCACGTACCTCATGTGTTGTCTGCGTTGTTCACACGTACATTTATAATGTTCGTTTTGATTGATTTGTGGGGTTTAACGTCCCAAGACCACCATATGATTATGAGAGACGCCGTAGTGGAGGTCTCCGGAAATTTTGACCACCTGGGGTTCTTTAACGTGCACCCAAATCTGAGCACACGGGCGTCGGCGTATAATGTTCGTTTTATGTAACTATTTCCATTGCACTTGCGGAGCTTCGAAAATTGCTTATTTACTCGGTAAACACACAATGTTCTCTCATTACTTTAACCCCCGACGTGCAATAAGTGATATGCTGCCCTGCTCTTTTTTTTTGTCGCCATATTCTATAAGAACATTTGTATATAACGTTCCGTTCACGATCGCAGTAAAGCCTGTTGCTGTTTCACACGTGTGCATTTGTTGCATTTTTGTCATGCATAATAACTGTAATGCATACACGTGTAATCTGGAACTAGCGTAAGTTATCGTAATAATTAAACTATGTGTCTGGTCACCGTTAATTCGGCTTGATGTAAATAAGTTGATTGATTTGTGGAGTTTAACGTCCCAAAACCACCATTTGATTATGAGAGACGCCGTAGTGGAGGGCTCCGGAAATTTTGACCACCTGGGGTTCTTTAACGTGCACCCATGATGTAAATAAGTAGGTGAGGACTTGTGCTGGCTTATTCACGCGGTTAGTCGCACCTATAGCGCAATCTGCTACGTGATGAAATTTACTTTGACGCCGTAGTTGTCAGCCGCCGCAGCCCAAGTTGGTCAGCGCTATCGGGCAAAATAAGAAAACAAATCCAGGATTGGATCTGATTTAAACAAGAACCCTCTGGGTGGCAGCGGAGCATTCCAAACCAGAGCCACGTGAATATCAATCACACAAAGACCCTATGTAAGCGTCTTGTCGAGCATGGAATCACGTTAACGTGCAATACAGCGTGATGTGACACAATGTAAACTGGATGGCGAGTCGATCGTTCAGTTCATCGAACCTATTCCAAGGGCTAAGCTATAATTCTTCATCTTCATCAGCCACAGCACGGATCAAGCGCTCATACCGCCGTACAGAGGTGTCGCGCCTCGACGTTTCGTCGCACAATGGCGAATAATTCTATATACCGTGCTTTCCTGTATCATACAAAATATTTGTCGTATATTGACTACATCCCAGAAGAACGTGTGTTAGTTGCAACAAGAGAGTCGTCAACAGACTCCAGAAAGGCCGCTCGTCCAGATTTCGCTGTGACTGTGCTGCGGGTTCCACGGAGGCCTTGCAAGCTCTATGCTGAGCCCCTCTATAAATCTGATTCGAAACGGATGAGTTCGGTGCAACGCGACATAGGCAAGAGGTACACAGGGCAGGTTCTCAACTCTTGGCTGTGCTTCACTGAGCAAATATAAGAAAACATTCATAACAGCAAGCAGAAGGCGCGATAACGTTCGTCAGTCAAACACGTCTTGCTGGAAATCATGGACATTTTACTTTACTGATGGAAATGAGAGAAGACAATTAATTGCGAGATTCGGCTGGTCCGTGCTAGATCACCCACCTATATATAGAGGCTGGGATATTTCGCCTCCGTGTAGCATCCCTGGCCTGCGAGATATACCGTTTTCGAAAGTCGACTTCTGAGCTCAGCTGAATTCTTATATGCTAGTTTATTACGCTTTCGCGTCAAGAACAACTCTTATTTACCTCCACTGATTGCATATAAACTTGTTTACTTCTCCGCACTGTTATTTTTTGTATAATACCACAGGCTGAGGTCGACGGGGGGTTCGTCGATCGACTGTTGTGGACCTGCCGCAACTGGTTCAGACAACTCGACATCCCGTTGCCGAGATCCACTTATTGGGCGCCAGTGGAGCCAAAGACTCAAAAGAATACCGGTCAGAAACTGATCGCCATCGTGAAATTCATTGCCGCGCTTCTGTCGGACGTCCCTGAAAATCAAGGAGCTGCATCGATGGGCTCGCTCCACTGCGGACACATCTTCTCTATGGCGGTGCTTCTGTGCGACTCCTGCAGGCTTGTCATGATCTCGCCTCAGCTGGACTACGAAGCTAAGGTATGCACTCACCATCGTCACCACAACCACCATTGCTTGCTCTAGAGCACGCACGCCGTAAACGTTTTTGTTGAGCCTAGACAAGTGTGGTTGCGAAGCGCCTACCAAGCCGTGATTAGCCAACATCTTATGCTTTAACGAATAGCCCACTAGTCTTTTGCATAAGGTATTGTGTGCACCCATGTATTTACAAATGCAGTAAAAGCTCTTCAATGCGGAAAATGGGACACTTTAGACGTGTTCCTTTGTTCCGGCCAGCATACTCACTGTTTGATTACATGAAAATTGGTATTGTGGGCACATTTAGATGATCTATGAGTCCGCGGAGCACAAAACGCCCCAAATGTGCGAGTCAAAAAAAACCAAAAACGGTGTTCGCAGGCAACAGAAACAAGGTTGTGCAGTGTGGATTGCTATTTTAATCATGCAGTTAGTGACCACGGTTTCATTCACATCCAGATTTGTGAGACCGCAGCTTCCTTTTAACTTGATGCACTACGCGCGCCATGTCGCAAAACTCATGCACGTGGAAGAGGTTTGTGATGAAGAGCGTTCAGGTGCGGTCGGCATGCTGGCATAAAACTCATTTTCCGTATTGTGATGGGTGAGCCGTCAGTTGCTGGCCATTTTTACCCGTAAGGAGACCATTGTCACATGCGCGTAATGGTGGTAATGGTGGCATGCAGTACGCAATAAGGAAGGCGTGGAGAGAACGTTTTGGGCTAAAAAAAAAAAAGAGTGAGTGTGGCGCCTTGGTCGCATGCATTGTGAATAAAATGCCAAAATGAAGAAAATCTGCTGCTTTCACGCTGCTCGTCATATACGAAATAAGTGCAGCATTCACGTATCCATGCACAAAATGAAAGTACAAAAAACAGATGTTATCCTTATGGTTTGCTTATAACTTTCGATGTTTTTGACATTCGGTGAATTCTGATATTTTTTGCTAGTCCCACGAAATCGGGATTGACAAACTTTTGCATATATTGTTTGTGTTGTGACACGATCATCAGTTATGGCTCAGCCCATAGTCACGTGTCTGTAGCGCTCAAGCATCCGCTCTTTGCTGATTGACGTAGCGCGACTGGCGGGGCAATTGTATGCTTCTTCGACGCATTGTGGCATCGGTTAGCTTCACATCTCACCTGAGACGACGCTTGCATGGGGTCTTTTTTTCAAGAAGTTTCATGCACTGGCGTTGCTATGTGGCACAACGGTTAGCTCGTGTCAGTGCTGCGTGGTCCGGGCAGGCTCTTTAACGGCGAGGCTGTTTAAAAGTGGCGGTAAAACCATGGGGATCGTTAATACCCAATTTTTAGCCCAGGTGAAGTATGTGGCCAAATCTAAGAGGGCAACAGGGGAGTCTACTGTAACGAGTTGAGTCGCACGAGTTGAGCCGGTCCTCGGGGATCGCATTTCGATGGAGGCGAAATGGTCGAGACCCTTGTGCTGTGCGATGTCAGCGGATGTCAAAAAACAACACGTGGTCAAGATTCGTGGAGCCCTCCACTACGGCGTCTGTCATAATCATATCGTGGTTTTGGGACTTAGAATTCGAGATATTATTCGTGCTATCAACGAGTTTAGCCACTAGAGGGTGTTGGCTGAGCACGCTACAGAGACAGCGTAGCATGTGGAGCTGGTGAATATGGTTGGTTAAAAGGGCGAAGACGAAGCTATGACCGGAGTGGAACACGTGGTGTAGAGAGGAGGAGGCGGTAGCAGAGTGGACGGCATTGCCAGCGAAAGACGTCCGCCAATGGTAGCGCGCGTTCAAGTACAGGTGGCGCTGAGGAAGGAGCAAGAATGGGGCACCAAGCGCATGCGACCTGATGCTGTCACTACCGCTGTTTAATCAGCCTTCGTGAGGTTGTAAGTTGAAGTCTTATAGCTGCGGGTAATTGTTTATTCACTCGCACTACCCATTTTTACTGACTACAAAATCATCCGTGACAAAGAAAGTGTGAAGAAAGTGAGAATCGCTCATACGAATATGCTAAGTTTTCAAAACTTTCACTGCAGGTCGAGTGCCTCCGCACAGCACTAACTACAGCCGGCGAAGCTGCTGAACGAGGTGCCCCTGCCCGCATGGCAGCGCTGGTGGACTGTTTGCGGGACGCTTTCCTGTCGTCAAATGTTCCCGAGAAAGCTCGCTTGACCCTACTCGAACTTGTAGAGCTGCGTGCTTCAGGCTGGAAACTATCCCTGGACCAGCAGCTTTACTACACCAGACTCAACAACGCTGCTGGAGACTAATATGTCAATATCCAGAACACGTTACTTTTGCCAAGCCGCGTCACTGAATGAGACTTTCTCACAATTTGCACACGGAGACGAAAGCCTACCGTCCAAATGTTTCCCACGGCACTCAAGGGAAGCATCTTTTTTTTTCTTTTAAATAAACTAAGAACTATTTTAGAAGCTCTATCTATGGCTTTTTCGTTTCACAATACGTGGTTGTCGTGGCACAGGAGACGGAAGGCGACGTTACGAGCACGGTATCACCGTGGTTACGAGTCACCTCGTTAGGCTTGTAGCCTCACACTGTAAGTTCATCAAATGGCACAACTGGTTCGAAAAAAAAATCATATACAAGAGCAGAGTGCCATTGCGGAGCACTAGGAAGAACCTTATACAAAATGGACAATACAACGTTTTGAAAATGTGCTATTGATAACAAATATGTATCATTTCAAAGAAAAGAATCACAGAGAGCAATAGTAGTGCAGACTCCGATGTTCAATACGGGAGCATAAATACAGGCTGTCGTACATTAACAGTCACATGAGTGGGTACGCATGCATACTTGTATACAAGTATGAGTAAAGGGAATAACTAAGTTCACTCAAGCGTAATAGCTAAATGTGCCCTAAGAAGTACATATTTGACTTTTTTCTGAATGATGACATGGAAGGAGCTTGCATTATCAAGGCAAGTACTTGAAGATGAATGTGTAGCAAATGAGGCAGTTGCCATTTTGAAAGTTGCTTACCATACGTGGTTCTGGTTTTTGGGTTGAAAAAAGTAGAATCTCTGAAGTTGTAGTTGCGAATGTTCTTAGTGCGGGTAGCGAGAAATTGCTAAAGGCCATTTTTGTATTGAATAAATATGAGCTCAGAGAAACGCTGGCTATATACCTCATGAATACAAAGAAGGTGCTCTGTTAAAACAATAGGAAGATACGGGTTCGTGCTATTTCCAGTTACGAATGAAATGAAGAGATATTTTTGCATGAGATGTACAGGTGATCGAGATTTAGATACTAGGACATTAGGATTATAAATGAAAACAAAGTATGATTGACGTGCTAATGATTTGAGTTACAAGGTCCGATATACGTTTAGCATACCTACTGAATTGCCTATGTTATCAAGAAATTCTTCGTTTATAGTCCAGTTACCTGCATATTTCTATTCTTAACCAAATCTGTGCACCTCTTTTATTATTTTTATTTTATTTTTTGAATATGCAGTTGCATGCGCTCTACTCAGATAATTGATGGTAGCGTTGAGTAAGGACACGTACAAAAGAAAACACATCCAGGACAACACAACATCATGATGTAACAAACCCGCAAAAACTTGTGAGGCCACATGGGTAATCACATGACCTCGTCGTTCGGTTAGCGTGGGCTGATGCCGCAGACACTGCGAAACCCCATGAGGTGCATGGAGCTAGCATAGATCGTGCAGGCAGAACGCAATCACGTATGCTGCCACAAACTTTCCGGGCACTCGATTACAATCGACCGAGAAGCAAAAAACAAAAAGAAGCATGACCCATCCCTCTTCTGGAAATCGGTATAACACAAAAGTGAAACGTGTGCTCACAGAGGTAGTCGAAAATTTATTGTTCATTGTTTCAGACCCAACAACAAATTGCAATGTCGTGGAAAGAACGGCAAGCCGCTCGAAACTTGCAGCAGAGGGCTGCAAGTTTTGAGCTGCATACACAAAACGAGCGCGGACCAGCAGCTGTCACAGTTTGACGCTCAAATTGCGCTGTTCAAACAGAATTAAAGACGCACGAAACGAGCGCAAAACTGTACGCAGGTTAAGTGTGAACAACTGTCATTGTTATTACTTCGTCGTGCGTAGAGTTTCCTAAATATACACTAGAGGGAACTCTGGCGATAATGTCCATGGGAGCTGCAACGCATAGCGCTTGAGCGAGCATAGAAATATTGGGTGTAACTTGGATTTGATCAGTCTTCGTACTTTAACTTCACTGTGGCTTCACGTGGCTTGAAGCTGCTTTGTCAAGAAATAACAATTGACAAATGTTCCGCAATTCCGCTTCTACACCTTAACCATTTAGGCTTACCACTTCAAATCGGGTCACGAGGTGACAAACGGTTTGTTCTTTCCTTCAAATTGAAACCAAAATGCAGCAATGAACGAAGCCACAAGTAGCGTTACTAGATCCTGTTGGCAAGCAGTGTGTTCGCTGCCCGCAAACACGAAGACTAGGCAAATTCATGTCATACCCATAACTTCCGAGGTCACTGAACGATCGCAGCGCCAGTGTACCCTCTAGTTAAGTTTAGAAAACTCTATGTCGTCATGGGTCAGCAGTGCGCCGGAGCGTTCCTTTCGTAAACACGGCCGTGGGAGCGAGCAAAGTAGCCTCCCCGAATTTCGAGTCTGATATGCGCGCGCAGAAGAGACCACGCTTGCGCTTCGCGAAAGCGACGACCTTGAGAGCGCGCCCAACGCTACCCAAAGCGGCGTTCTCGCTAGTGATAACAAAACGCGATTAAGTTTCGGAACTCTAAGCACTGCCAAACGCTGTGTGGTGTATATAAATGATTTGCCGTTAGCAGCCTCACCAACGTACGCACCGTGACATAGAAGATAGAGACGCATGCTGCAAATCGAGAGGTTGCTTGTTCGATGCTGGGCGACTGAGTCTTCCCTGCTCGTTTTTTTAAATGCGAAGCATTTCTTAACGAACTTCGGCGACCTTGAGCGTATCTATCTATCTATCTATCTATCTATCTATCTATCTATCTATCTATCTATCTATCTATCTATCTATCTATCTATCTATCTATCTATCTATCTATCTATCTATCTATCTATCTATCTATCTATCTATCTATCTATCTATCTATCTATCTATCTATCTATCTATCTATCTATCTATCTATCTATCTATCTATCTATCTATCTATCTATCTATCTATCTATCTATCTATCTATCTATCTATCTATCTATCTATCTATCTATCTATCTATCTATCTATCTGTCTGTCTGTCTATCTATCTATCTATCTATCTATCTATCTATCTATCTATCTATCTATCTATCTATCTATCTATCTATCTATCTATCTATCTATCTATCTATCTATCTATCTATCTATCCACGACATTTAGCTCTCCTGGCCATTTTAAATATGGTATCGATAACAAACTTGGTATGACATATCATGGCTGTATGAAGAACAAATTTGACTAGTCATAACATGAAAGTCGTAGGCAACTAGATAGATAGATAGATGGATAGATAGATAGGTAGATAGATAGATAGATAGTCATGATATCACGATAATTATATGTACAAATGTCGCACGCAAAAACATATGTTGATGAGTTTCAGATGTTTATATAACCTGTTGTTCGCATTTGCGCAGCGATGTCATCTGGAACACGCGTATTAGCAACACCAGAAGCTGATATGAAGCGTTGATTCTCGCGAAGATGCTGGCCCCGTAAGCGTGTTTGACAACCGTATGCTGTAGAAAACGCGCGAGAGAGGGTAGACGCCCATGTCGTCTGCTACGGCGCTCATTCGGGTGCCTGGATGCGTGCGCTTTCACTTAGGGGGGAGAAACTCTTAGAAAGGGTCGCCGCCGCCAAAACCGGCTCTCGGGATGCACCGATGCCATTCTCTTGCTATCCGCTCGCGCCGACTCTCCCCGCTAGACAAGGAAAGCGGCAGTCTTCACGCTGTCCTTGTTCAGGATGCCTGGATGCTGCTTTCCCCAGTGCTACAACAGTGCTAAAAATGGTTTAGGAATATTTTCATTTCCTCTAGACTGGTAAAGACGGCTCCAATCAACGTTTCTAGACCAGGTAAGTTGCAAAACTGAGCGATGTTGCGCGGCGCTGCCGCTGTCAGCGACAAATGTGGCGCTGCGGTCGCATCCGGATTCACTCACTCAATGCTCGCTTGTGGCTCGCTCACAGAACATCTACCAGTTCCGTTCCGCTCGCTCCTGTCTCCTGTCAATCTCGTAACGTCCGTCGGCTGTGAATGTTGCAGTGCGTCGCTATTCGTGGAGGCTGTCTTTTGTGCGACAGTTTTGCGCTTCACCATGCCAAGTTGTGCTGTGTATGTGTTACATGTCTTCATCATGCCAACATGTTGTGTCCCCGGCTGTACGAGTGGCTATAGGAAGTCAGAGGCACCACGACATTTCTTTTGTGCTCCGCGTGACCCTGAGCAGCGAGCGGCGTGGGATCACGCTATTCCTCGGGTAGATAGGAAACTGTCCAACACGTCACGTGTCTGCGATATGCACTTTCATGAGAAAGACATCCTAAAAACTTTTACTCACGTCATCAATGGTGAGAACATACAAATCGCCAGAGGAAAGTGGGACCTCGTCGAAGGATGCGTTCCAAAAATATTTCAGAATTTGCCCGCTTACTTGTCAAAACCAGCGACAAAGAAGCGAAAGCTGCCCGATAGGAGCGGGAGACTTTCCGGAATGTCATCGACGAGAAAGAGAAGACTATCTTCGTGCACTGCGCCCGAAGATAGTGAAGTAAGTCCCGACATGTCATTGAATGGCGTCATTTCGCTTCAGGACATAGAAAACAATTTTTCGCCTGCTGCATGCTGGCGAAAAGTTATTGAGAATGACGCGACAGGACGTTTCGTGGCGTTTCTCGTGCTCAAGAAAGAAAACAAGGCGCTGTTTGTGGAGAAATGCGTAGTTGTCGCAGAAGACATGACAGTCACCGTTAGCGGCCGTGGTCGCTTAGCCAAGTCGCCCGACGACGTAAGTACGATCACTGAACTACTGGAAAACATAGAAAAGTTGAAAGTGTGTTCAGGTTGTCCTAATTCGTCGGCAAGTAGTCTCGTGAGCAATGACTATCAGGTGCTCAGCGATAACCCTAACTGCGGTCCCTGCTCAAAGCTTTGGCTTAAGCTTTGTAAACAGGCTTCTTTAGAGTAACTCAAGAAGAAGAAGAAGCAGAGGGAAGACATGCTCAAGAAAAGGGCCACACGCGCAGCTTTCCAACGGTCCAAGCTGGAAAAGAATGTGACTGACATGAAAAAAAAAGCTGACTACAAAACCAGATAAGAGCCTACAGGAGGCTTTAAGTGTACTCCCGCCTATTCAGCAAGTGGAATTCAAATCGTCGCTAAAGCAGGCAGAGGCCAAATGCCCGCAAGGATTGCGTTATGGCAGCACTTGGATCATGAACTGCCTTCCTTTGAGAATTGCTAGCCCGAAGGCTTACAAGCTTATAAGGCCAATGAAAGTCCTCGCATTGCCAAGCTGCAACAGGCTGAACCAAATACTTGCAAGAATGCCATGCCAATATAGATTCAACGAAGTTGCTCTGGAAACAATCAACGCATACTTTCAAGGGAAAGGAGAGAGCAGTAACTGCGGCACGCTACTGATTGATGAAATTAAACTCAGGCAGTCAGTCGTCTTCAACCCATCGACATACAAGTTTGATGGCTTTGTTGACTTTGCTGGAACAGCTCCTAGTGAAAATGGGAAGCTCGCGCACCATGCACTTGTTATGTTTGCACCCCTTTTTGAATCGTGGGTCCAACCTGTGGCCAGCTTTGCAACCAGATGAGCGGCACCTGGTATTGTGCTTGCAGCACTGGTGTTGGAATCTGTTTTCCAGCTGGAACACAATGGTGCGTGTATCATGGCCGTTGTATCTGATGGTGCAGGAAATATTCGTTCCATGTGGACACATCTTGACATTTCGGGAAAGCACAATGGAGCCAAAAACAAGATCTCACACCCATCACTTCATGGAGGGCACTCACTCCACTTTTTGTGTGATGTCCCGCACATAATTAAGTGTATCAGAAACAATGTGCTGACCACAACTATGCAATGGTGAGTGTATTTTCTTTATAACATTTGGCAATATTGCATGATTCAAATTAAATTGGAAATAGAACTGACTACTTTTGTGTTCCCATTCTTCCCTGAGATGACCATTTCAAGCTTTATGTATTTCAGGCTAGTCCGCAGAAGATCAGCTTTGATTTTTACAGGCTGCTGTACAAAACAGAGGAGAACAGCCAGTTGAAAGTCGTTCCGAAGCTGACAACCTCCCACATTAGTCGAAGTAACCTACAAAAAATGTCGGTGCCACTGGCCACACAGGTAGATATCTTATTTGCAGAAAAGCACACGTGTACATTCTATCGCTGTTTTAAGTGCATGTTGACTAATATACAGGCCGAACTTCGCATTTCAGCTTTTCAGCAGGAGTGTTGCAATTGAATTTAGTATCTACAGAGAACAAAACACACCGGAATTCGAGGACACCCACGGCACTGAGAGCTTTACTTTCCTCCTCAACAATGTTTGTGCGTTCTGAATGCAAGATTTCCTGCCGAGAGAATAAGGAATGGTTCTCGCGAAATCCAGGCAAAATCCCTCTTCCTTCATTCAGCCTACAGAAGTTGAATTACGTGTGAACAAATTTTTAAAATTTTAACAGTAGAATGCAATTGAATGTTAGTGGTCATCAGAATGCGAAAAAGAGAAAATATCTTCAGTTTTTTGAAACAGTACACAAATTATCAACACGCAATTTTTTACAGCTTCTTAAAGACTTCTTCGGCATGATCAACGGGACGGAACAGCAATGTCAGCAAACCAACACAAAGATGTTTGCTTCACAGATGACAGTAGAGTCCTTTCGTGTCACTATAATGTCTGTACTTGACATTATCGATATTTTGCACAGCAAAGGAGTGCCATACGTGCTCACCGCAAAGTTAAACCAGGATCCTTTGGAGGTAAGTAGCTTTTTCCTAATATTTCAGAGGCTTCAAGCAATGTAACGAAGTCTGTTATAAGTCTCTCTATAGGTCCATAACGTGAATCGATCTTTTTCAGCGATTTTTCGGCGTGGTTCGAACATTTGGAGGCAATGAGGACCATCACACTATCCCCAGTTTCAGCCAAGTGTTCCGGCTCCTCAGTTTAAATACACCCCTCCAAATGGCCGTCAGGAGTAACTGCACAAGGCAATACGATCCAGTGCTTATATCTCTGGAAAAGACGTTGACAAGCAAGAAGATGTTGGCTTTGACTGAGAAGCAGAAAAGAAACGAGAAACTCGGCAGCCTTCTTAAGTCTATAACTTGAAGTCCATTCCACAAATGCTCTTGAGCATGGCTACAATCGTGCACGTGCCCAAGACAGTGTGTTATATTACCTTAGTGGCTACGTTGTGAAGAAAGCCTTGAAATTTTCCAGGTGCAACGAGTGCCAGGCGAGTGTCATTAACACGGAATGCGTTCCTCCTTCAGCTATTCTGGCTGAGAAGCACTCATTCATTCCTGGGGCCCTCAAACACCCATCACAAGCCCTGAATGCATTGTTGACTGTTGTAGAGGCAGCTGTACAGAATGAAACAAAAACTGGAAAGGTTTTTGGAAACTTGTTTTGGTACATCGTAGACGTTGTGTCCCAGTACAAACTTGTAAGGTTAGGCTGTGACCTCCACTACGAGGAATTCACTGCCCAAATAATCAAGTTTTATTTAGTAATGCGCAGGAATTTCTACTCCAGGTTTCTTGCTGAAAAGAACCAGGTTAGTGAGCGAGTGAAATCAGCCAGGAAGCAGTCACGGCTTTTGTAAATAAATTTTCATTCAAAAAGACAATGTTGAAAATATTTTTGTAATGCGTCAATAAATGTGTGTGTTGAGTGCACAAGTGTGTGTAATTGATTATGAAAATCATGCTTTAAATATTTTTTTAGAGTTAGAGCTGCATCGATAAGGCATTAAGCCTGAGATTATCAATTGTGTAGTCTGTGCGCATCCCACTTAACATGCAGTATCTGAAAATTTGTTTCACTGCATCGCATGTGTAAATAAATTCAACTCTTCTTGCAGTACACACGGCAGTTCTGCCACTGGAAGTAATGACAACCTAGATACGCAGTGAAGCTCCTCCAAAAAAGTGAAAGTTAATTATGCCACGGGATTGCACCACATAGTTTTAATTTATTTTTAGGCACGAAAAATGCAACTACAAGAGAGGGCATGGGACATTGTGTCATTTTTTTGCGCCTAATAAAAATCAATTGCGAACGCACACCAACTATCAGCTAATGAACAGACCCGTATGTTATGCTATAAAGCATCGTTTATCATGGGTAGTTTAGGAAACCATAACTATACTGTCTTTGCCTTACACAGCTACATATTAAGTAGTCTTACTTTGGTGCGGCCGCGCAACAAAAAATACCGGTAATATATTGTTCGCAAAGCCCTTTCTGAACAGCCACTCCAGCGTATTGTCAAGGCGACTACGAGTTTTCGTCTGCTAGCGGAAACGTGTTGCGCCGCCACCGCCACTACACCGGAAGCTGTTCCGGCGCCGCGTGACCTGTTGGCTGACGCGGAGAGTTTTGCAACCTACCTGGTCTAGAAACGTTGGCTCCAATAAACTGTAAAAATCAAGCGGGACAAGTGGCAGCCGACGAACTACTCGTGTGTATATAACGAGAGTATTCGACTTTGTTGCCATGCAAAATTCATTTGTGGAGATATTCCAGCGTGTCTGCATGACTGTTTCTAAGACGCAGACGTGCAGTTTAATCTGTTCAGAATAGGGATGCATCGTCATGTGTTCGAGAAACGCCCGGCTTTCTGATATTTCCTCTCAACAAATGAACACAGCTTCTTAGGAAGGGGACCGACATTGAACCTCTGGTGGACTTACAGCTCTAGTTACAGCACTTGCATGATCCAGAGCGCATCGCGTTGATTTCGACGAAAACCTTCAGTACCGACATTAGCGCATGAACAGCAGTGCGAAGGCTAATATGGAGAGCGCAAAACAACATGCGATACATGACGCTTGTGTTTCGACGCACTGTTTCAAAAGGAGGCCCTTTGTGCCTATTGTCGGGCACGAAAATTAGTAGTAAGACAGATATTTCAGTTCGTGATATCTGTAGAGGGAGCAGCTCGGGAAGATGAAAGAACGGAAGGAAATTACATCTCTATGTTTGGCGTGTGTGCGGCAGTCAGCGGGTATTCGAGCCAATTTCAGTTTGTTTCATTTCACTTATTTATCCTTCTTTATTTTTATTTCTCGCTGACAGAATACCTTACAAATGTAGACTGGCCATGTCTGAGGACACGCGTAAACCACAAGGAAGATAGGCAGAATGGAAGCAAAACGTTTCTGGTGTTAATCTAGCTAATCAGCTCGACCTTTTTGTGTACTGTGTAAACACACACAAAAAATAAATTGAGACATTTAAGTGTGCTTTTGTGTATTGCGTATAATCTATTGTGTCTAATGCGTCTAAAGTATTGTGTATAATGTATTTTACCATAAAATAATAAATGACTATGCTTTTTTGCTCGCAAATTTTTGTTTTGATTACCTATCTTATGATTAGCACGCTTTTCCGCCTCGCAATCGTGTAGCTGTCAATGCTCGAAAGAATGGCGGGAATTCGTACCTAAATACACAGCAGTTATCCACTTCCTTTGGATGCTTCCCTTATTTTTGGCTATGTCCATACTTTTTCACAACACAACAACCAGGGCGGTGGTGTGGCAACAATGACGACAGTTCCCATCGTTTCCAACTGTTGCAACAGAGAGAAAAATAATATCTATACATGCGCTAATCATCGCGATAGGAAACGCGTCACTGAATCTTTACTGCTGCTAATCATCTACTCTCGCGAAGGAATGAATCATCAAAAATAAAGCACAGCGCAAACGCGGAGTGCGAGCAGGATCTTCCGCTATCGAGGCTCGCCCCGTAGCCAACGCCCACTTCGCGACCGGCGGATGCAAGAGAATGGCGGATGCGCTAGCAGACGACACGGTTGTCCTCACCCTGAGAAAGGGCGCGCGCATCGAGGCACCCTAGGATGGATGTAGAGTGTACTATAAGCTTTTGAGTGGCGCGAGCAGCTGCCTGGGAGCGGCCGTTTCGGCGTGGAATGATGCGGTGGCGCTGGCGTCGACCAATCTACCCGGGCGAATGGCTGGCAGGCGTTCCGTGTACGTGTCGGTACCTCTCTGTCGCGCCTAGTGTGAAGATGATCTCCCTCTTTTTTTTTCTTATTCACATACCTCCCCTTTTTCGCGCAAATAAAGGTTATTTGACATTATTGTTATTGAAGTTGCTGCTGACCGCATTGCAGCCCGAAGCAGCATAGCACATTGTACAATATAACGAGCGCGTTTTTTTTTAATTTTTAAAGTGTACACATTTTAGACGAGAAACCAGCTGGCCGGTACACACCGGAAGCGCCCCCCTCCCCCCACCCAAGAAAAGGAATATGGTGCACACAAAACGAAGAACTCTCGGTCCATTCCACGTAAAGCACCAAAGCTGGACTCAAATAAAAGGCTCATTGCTTGTGGCTGCGTGCACACACGACAAAAAAGTAGGCTTTATAGATATTATTTGAAGAACAGCAGAGTTTTTCCAAACCTCCCTTTGGTTTTGAATTATGGGAATAGATTCATTGTTGTAGGACCCACAGAAATGCAAATACGTAATACTGCAAAAGAATGTCTCAGCTGAAACATAGTAGTGGAAAATTTTGAGAGTTTAAAAAACGGAACAACACTGCAAAGCAGAGTCGTAACTAATGTTAATCCTAATTGATAACATAAAAGGCAAGGTTTACATATTTATAAAACAATACATTTGCAATTAGGTAAATTGTAAAAAACGTAAAATATAGAGCCAGGATACAAAAAATAACATAAAGCAAAGCAAACAGAACGACAGAGTTAAGGTTATCTTTCCAAAATGCATTAAAAAAAAAAGATGTTATGGTCGAAAGATCGTTTCAAGGGAGACTGAAGTGCAACAATGAATTGGCTTAGATCTATGAATTATGCACCGAGATCCCTAATGCTGCTAAATTTACCATCACAGGTTTAATACAAAAAGATTCAAGATCAAAGATTTATTTTGAGATTTCGCGTCATTATTTGCACGTTCTCTCGCTTACAAGCCTCTTCTAGGAAAAATTGTTTTTTTTTCTTCTTGGTGTACCGTCAAAAAATTAAGAGTGTAAGAAAATATGCACGAAAAACGATATCCTTTTTACGCCACTGTAGCAATTTATAGCCTGCTCAGTTTTAGGTGCTTCTGTGCGCTTTTGAAACTGTAGAAGATTTCTCATCTTGACTTCATTTGCGCGTGTAGACCGTGGGTAAGGTCCGATGGTGGCAAAAATGAAGTTTCTGCTGCTCCACAACAGAGTGGGACGCTTGCAACAAGCTGCAGAGCATCTGAGGCTTCTCGAACAGTTACTAAACTGGACTTGCTGATTAGTTTCTCTTGCACGAACGCTTCACATTGCACGATTCCATTGTCTGCACAGGTGAAGTATACGGCTCGTTGAATGTAAAGTTCACGAGTGCTAGGATTCAGTGAGCACGATACGTACGACACGCCGGCAAATCCAGGAAACTCGTGCAGCACCCATGACTTTGATGGTAGGACAAGACCACGAAGGTCACCGAGAGTGACAACCGCGTCAGACGAGGGACTTGAGCTTGTCTCGTCAGCTTCGTCGCCATCTGCAGAAGTTGCACCGTTGGTATCCATAAGGAGCTGTGCAGGAGTGCTAATGCGTCGCCGTTTTCTGTTGTCATTCTCAGCCGGCACACACTGATGACGCCGCTTTGTTTGGGTCCGCGGAGCCGGAGTTTTGAGCGTCATGCAGGCAGGTTGGGCAAGATCGTCGGGACTGCATCAGGGGCGAGTGTCGGCGCTCCCCTAGGAATTCGAACTTGAACACCATTGATAACATGTACGTAGTCTCTCACAATGAAATGCGGTTTGAAATGTAACTCGCACACAGCACAATCGGCGTCAAGCGGCTTGTCAAGCCGATGGAGGTTCCGCTCCCAAAGAAGTCGTCATTTTTCATCTTTCGGGGCCTTGAAAAGTGATAACTTCCGACTTTGTTGCACACGCGGATATCCATTTGTGCAACCTGGTGCGTAACAATCGTTTAGACGCTACTTCTTCGTCATTTCGCGACTAAAACCGAGATGCCAGCCATGCCGCCGAGCCAGCCGAGTAAACCAAGTGGGAAGATTGGGCGATGGCAGTGCCGCCGCTACTTTCGCCACAAGTTGGGGATGGAGAAAGCAAGGGGAAAGCGTTTCGGTCGCGCCACTCAAAAGTTCTAGTACACTCTATTGGATGGATGGATGGATGGATGGATGGATGGATGGATGAATGGATGAATGGATGAATGGATGAATGGATGGATGGATGGATGGATGGATGGATTTGGCTCTACCCTTTAGATCGGGCGGCGGCTATCGCCACCTAGCCATAATACTTAATGAACTAGCCATTAGATTTATCTTTTTTTTCTTTAAATAGTGAGGTTGAGGATTCGTACTTTGCAGTGAAGTGTATATTTTCACTCGTGCCTTGACTTTAGCCACCAATCAGATAACCTTCTTCTAGTTAAGTCTACCCTCTTAAAGTCTATTTTGCCCTCCCTGTCCCTAAACCCCAGTGCTTTGAAAAAACTATGCGCCATCATCCTGAACTATAGGGTGAATCCCTTTACAGAACATTATTAGCGCTCATTAGCGCTCATTGGCTACCAGCGCTGCCAATGTCATTTCCGCGAAATGCCTGATGCCCTCGTCTGTCCTCGGCGCCATCGCCGCGCTCACAGGATGACGAGCAGGTGATTGCGTTGCTGCGTTGTGTCAATATGCTAGTGATCCGATTGCTCTGGGGTTCGTTCTGAACTACTGAAGCCGAAAGGAAACAGTGTCGGTGCTGAATGCGTGGACAGGCGGCATCTGCACACTCGTGGCATTACGACGAGTAGTAGACGGAGAAGATTTACGCGTTGAAGTGAAACGTACAGCCGTGGTCGCGGGGTTCCATAGCGTTGGGAGCTCGTTTTTCGCCACACGTGTTTAACTGATGCCTAAGTTTTAATCTCCATTATAACGGCCGCATCTAACGGCCATACGCTTCCGTTCATGTTTTGAGCAGTTTCCAGTGCTTGCTTGTACTTGCGAGTTTCAAACAAATCGGTATAGATTTGTCTGAATCCAACATTTTGTAATGTACATACCAACCGGCCCAGTTCAGTTAGCTAATGCAAGTGAACTTTCTTCATTCTGTTTCTGAAAACACTGCTTACACTTGAGGACAGCTTCATATGCAAGTCAACATATGTCAAGTTTATTAAAAAGAGATATGGAAGAGGTATATTTCAAAAAAATATCACATTATAGCATGTCCCAGAGTTAAGAAAAACTGCTGGGGGCTTATTGTGAATATGTATGTTGTCTGTCTGAAGCCCTTCACATGAAGTCCGCAAGAATGACTCACAGCGAAGGCTTAATGTGGAAGCGTAGAAATAATAAAGTGAGTTGGTTGCAATGAAAAATTACAAAAAAAAGTGCTGAGACTGGGGGAAGCCGATGAAATCATTCACAGGATTTTTACTTTCTCGGTCCATCAGTACTTACTTAATTATAATAAAACACCTGATCCTCTCCGAAGCACGCAACCATATAGGTAACACTGTAAGGTTGGAAATTATTGTGTGAATTGAATTTTCTACTCCCTCCTGCGATGATCTCAAACCTTGGAAGTAATACAAATAAACATCTGACACAGTCATACTCTTGCAGAAATTCAGTGAAAAGTAAAATCACTCTTAACCGTCATTTAGTTTTGTTTTGCACCATCTGCCTGTGATGTATCTGTTTTCTTATTCGTCATTGTAGCAAGCTGCTCAGTACCATCACAGTGATACAGTTAGAAGCTACGGACATGTTCGCAAATCTGGTTTTTGTTTTGCACTGAAACTACCCCATATCTCCCTGATCTTGCTTCAAATATTACCCACGGTCTCCTGCAAGTTATACACGTGCAGTATTTTGGAGAAAGACTGCTGCACAAAGTCGGCAAAATTGCGACAGGCACCAGAAATCGACACTGCAATATCAAGTAACTAGGCAGTTAATTAAAAAACAGGACATACTCAGTAATTGCACAACTATTTCACGTTTTTACGCCGCTCTCGCTGTCTCGCTGCAGGTAAAAGAACCGACTGGGGCGTATTATGAGCACTTGATAGGTCAAACTCGCAATTACTAACGATATGCATCGATTGTGCAGGCAAGACCATCGGTGGCCTCTAAATTGCTCAAAACATGAACGGCGACGTACGGCCGTACCTGCATCAACGTAATAAGCCGACCGGATTAAAACTTGTGTGCGTTTAACATCCGTGACGAACATGCTGCGAGATCTACAAGAAAAAACTCCCAAGCATTTCCCCGAGGGTGAACATGGTTAAGTGCGAATGCACGGGGTGATGCTATGAGGGGTATTTATTAATTCGCACTATTATATTTACTAATCACTCTATGGTGCCTTTATGGTGTAATGGTTCCTGGGAATCGCAATTTGATCACACGGGGGAGTTTACGTTAACTCACTGGCGAATGCCAACGGATTTTAACTTTACTTTCCCTCATAGCATCACCCCGTGCATTCGCACTTAACCATGTTCACCCTCGGGGAAATGCTTGGGAGTTTTATTACAGATGATGATGATTAAAATGTAATTATTGAATTTAAGTGTTGTTTGTCATGAAGCATTTGTACCCAGATACATTATATACGAAGTATTATTTATTTACACTTCACGATTTTCGTACGATGCATTAAATGCACACATCGCGAGCGCGTCACACACACACACAAACTACACTACAGATTAGCACCTATTCGTGTTATCGTTGTAGCTCACGGTTAGTACCAGCGCTTTGCGGAGGAGCGAGCGAAGGGGGAGGGGGACACGCGCAGCGGCGTTAAAGATATAAGGCGTGTTACTGACACCGATATCAGCGTCGCGTCCGTGGCTTGCTTATTCGGTAGAGCGTCGCGCTGCGGCTCGCCAAGTCCTCTTTCTTTTAAAGATAGAGAGAAGACTGCGGACGCCGCCGACGGCGGTGGATGGTTCGGGGTCGCTTATAAAGTGCATTCACCCTTAAAAGCGAGCCCTCATGCTAGTGACGCTGCGGCAAACAAATACGTTTTGTGTGCACTCTGTCTACACAAGTTGGCCAAGACTGTCCACTTACGGTTTCAGTAGTTCGGAAACAACCCAAAAGGCTTCTGATTCACAAAACACACCACAAAGCTGCTCTCAGTACACCCCCGACGCAGTTGGATCGAGACTGTTTACTCAAGATTTTACTGGTTCGGAAAGAAACCAAAAGCAATCTGATTTAGAATACACACCACACACACAGATGCTCTCAGTACCGGCGCTGCCGGCGAGTCCGCGGCGGTCTTGGCTGCTGGCGCGGCCACCGCAAGAAACAGCCGAAATTCTAACTGAACGCGAAAATGACGTTCGTGGTAGCCGCTTCCAATGAGCGCCGTAGCAGACGGCATGAGAGTCTCCCCCCTCTCTTGCGCGTTCTCCAGCATACGGTCATAGAGAAATAAAAAAAGGTGAAGAGTGGACACTCCCGTAGACCCCAGCGGCCCAATCGACTCTAGCACACCTAGTGGTTGATGAGAGCAAGTGGCTTGCGCTTCCGGTTTCGGTTTCACTGGCGCAACTTTTGAATTACTTTGCATAACCGGCGTTTGGCTATGTCGTAAGTTCATAATTTCAGACCACTATTCATCGCCCAAATGGATAGTTTTTGTAGGTCGTTTTGATTTAGCGATTCCCTGTTTTGTTTTGTTCAGTGGTTCGTGCGAATCGGTCGTGACGTAATTTTTATTTTGATTAAGTTATAATAAAAAGAGATGCAGGTAATGATAATTCACTATCGTTTTATTCATCGCGCTTGTGTTTTTCTTTTGGAACAAGTGATCAATGTATATATCAGTCAAAGAAACAGAGCATCCGCAATGTTTTATTCAAAGGCAAGGTAGAGTATGAGAATATAAAAAGCACAATATGACAAAGGTAGACAACAAATGCATCTCGCCTTACAAATAAATTGTAACAAATATTGTAACAAATACATAGAGAACACAGACAACGCACACATCGCTAGAGTTGGCAGAAGCCGAGAAACTGGTGAAGTATGACACACCGGGCCAGTGGGTAGCTAAGGATCTATGGCAAAAACATAGCGCACAATGCTGATGAAGAAGGAAGAAGTGACATATACACAGCAATGAAGTCGCGAATCACGCCTGGGCTAAACTGAAATAATGCATAGAAAAAAAGAGCGCACAGAAACCACACGACACAATATAGCAGAAAGGCAAAGGTGCAGTGTGCTGGCTGTGCTTAAGAACAGCTAGTCCAAAATGAAAAAAAGCAGACTTGATGCCTGCTTGTCCTCAGAAAGGTAGGGCTTTGCAGCTTGCTCACTACGTGAAAGACAAACTTTATGCTACAACACTGACAGGTCTTGTGGCTTTTGTTATGCGTCGCCTTCATCAAAAACTTAAGATCCCAAGTGATTTGCGTCTGGGTGTTGCTGTGACGCTTGCGAGCTAAAATAGATTGTAGTCATCACTTTATCCAGAATTGTGGACCTTAATTGGTGCTACGAGAGCGGTATTACAGGGCTAATAAATAGCAGAAGGAAACCACTTTGGCTCATTATTTTTCACAAAGGCTCTACATCGTACGTTATCACTCACAAGCTATATAAAAATAAAATGGCAGCGTCCGCAGCCCCATCAAACGCTACAAGTTTGGGTATTCTTTTGAAAATTTTGATGGGCAAGATGAGGAGGTTGATGAGAAGCTAAAATACGAAAAGCGTGATAACATGAACCGTGCCCACTTCATACTGTGTTCCTTACCCGCTCGAAGACATTTCAACAAGCGGTTTTGTTATCGATATATTACTTGAGCTGGAGAGATAAAGCATAGACAGTGACAAAGCGACCCACAGTAAAGTGTACAGTTCGCCCGTATTTGCTACAAAAAATACAGACAGGATGCCCAACATTCTTTTTAAGGTTATGCAAATCACTTCGAGCGAATACACAGTGTTTGTACTCCTCATAGCGGGTAACCAAAACAATGAATGCAACAAAGGAGTGGTTAGTCCAGTTGAACTGAATATAAGCATATAAGACCATAATGAAGTCTGCTGTAACGAAGTAATAACATAACAAAGCTATTGCAGGATTCGGCTCAACTCCAATACTTTAGTGTAAACCCGCCGCTAATTGCTAACCTTTGAACTTGTCAAGCTGCATGCCCGAGACTGAAGACTGGAACCTAACCCTGTCTAAGTTTCGGTTCACAAAACGCACATGCCAACATAAACGAACCCGGCAAAACATTTTCAGAAACTTAGCGCGACACCCAGCAGAGCAGAAATGAAAATCGCCAACACTTGACAGATGGTGATACAAAACATCGCACACTTTCAGGTGATGTGCAGTGGCCTCAATTATGGCAAGAAAGTGAGATTCAAGTTGTTGTACGTATGCAAAAGCTGCTTCTGATGGCACAGTGAGATTCCCAAAAAGTTTGCTGGGGACGTGGTATGCTTTGAGCATTGTGAAATACTGGTGGGTACCCTTGAGCGTCTCACTGTCGTCTTTCAGTAACTGTGGGCAACTGCAACCGTCACATGCATTCCGAAGGAAGTGTTTGATGAGAAAACCAGCTACATAATATGCAGCGGAGTCATCGATAATATGGGAGTGAATGTTTGTCGCAAGTTCAGAGAGATCGTCTAGAGCGGGAAAGTCGTCAGGCTGTGGCTGTGCACACTCCTCATTATCCACAAGAGACGCACTGGTGAGGGAGAATGGCGACAGCTGTTCCTGGAGGAGGTCACATTCATCATCCTCGACATTTCCGTATTCTGACAGCTTGAAGAGTTTTCTTATGCAGATGTGCTTCAGGCCACAAATAAATTGTGCTACATTGGGGTTGGTGTTGCAACCCTGTTTTTGCCTAATGTGGCCAAATATGTTCTCCAGAGGATCCTGTTGAAGCCTGCGTGTTAACAGGTATTCAAAATTGTAATTTTTGGAGAGGTCGTCCCATAGTTGACAAATTGCCTGAATTGTAATTTGCCAACCTACGATGGTTTGTGGTTGACGTCTGCCAACAAACTGCCATGATGCAATCCAGGGAAGCTGACCTCGGAGGAAGTCAATCAGCTCTGAATCATTTTTCATGATTGCATGCCGCAGCTTTTGCGAAGTTCTTTTTTTACTCGAGCTGTTCAAGGCATCGAAAATCCTGTCCATACGATCACAAAATTGAGCTGTAGGGATGGCCGAGGCAGGCAGCACCTTCGCATACACCATTGCCGTGATAGCAATCGAAACTGATGCACTGAGGACCTGAGTTGCTCTGCTGACCTTCATATTAGAAAAAGGTTTCTGATGAACGTGCCGTTCAGTCAACTTTGGAGCCAATCGCAACCGCAACTCATGTGAGGATTGGTAAAGGCTTACAATGTGCGACCAGTTAACGATGTCATCCCCAATGTATAACTTGTGTGCTTGGACATTATTGCGCGTTGTTTTAATTAAATGCGGAACATCAAAAATGTAATATACCCGCTCACCATTAACTTCAAAAAAAGGCTTTGCTACAGTCACTTTTAGTTGGTTAGAGAGACTTACATTTGAACTGCCCTGGTCACAAATGACTGCTTTCACTGCAATATTAATGCTCCTAAGCTCCAAAATGAGTGACACCAGCAAGTTATGCATAACAGATGATGGTGTTGATGTGTGCCCTATAGTAAAAGCAACCGGTTGAACCCACTTTCTCGAAACACCAACAAGAAGAAAAACCAGTGCTCGATCAGCGATGGTTGAAGTGCGATGAGTGCCATCATCTGTAAAACCCTGGACAACGTCTCTTGAAGCATCATAGTACAAATTCTTTTTAAGTGCTATTTCGTCGAAAACTAAAGCGCACACTCGGTCCCGTTCATTCCAAGCTTGAGTATTTGTTGCAATGGAAGAAAGGATTCCTGGAATTATGCCTGGAGTCATCTTTACATTAGCTAGCCACCTCCTTAATGAACGCCGGGAGGGCAAAGAAAAATACGGAGCCAGAAATCGGTATGCTCGCGGACCTCGGAAGTTTAAGTGAAGAGCGAATTTCTTGAACCACACGGGAAACCGCTTGCCCTTGCGTTTGGGCCTCAAGCGAACATGTGCAGAAAGAAGTTTAAAAACCTCCTCGGTGACGTGCGGTCGGATAACTTCAAGGGCCTTCGTAGTCGATGACGGTGCTTGGTGAGGCTGTCTCTGCAGTCTTTTGATAGTTTTCCGCTGTGCTGCTACTTTGGCTTGCAGATGTTTAATGGTTTGCTTGTACTTCATTGATGGAGACATTGTCGCTGGCACACAGGAACGCACTGCAATAAACAAAAAAATTGATGTAAAAGCGAAGAACAACTAATCCCATACGAGCACTTTCCTCGCTCTTTCAGACCCAAGGTGCACAACTTTCTGTGGTACAAAGTTTTCGATTCCACTACCTAAAAACAAACCATTCACAATGTTGACAATGCACAAAAAAAATGAAAATCACTGAGAGCCCACCCTTACATTTTGTAAGTGCACACGTAGTGTCCTTTTGAGGATAGTTTCCTCAGAATGTCCTAAACATAAAATAGCACATTAAAAACTGCTGCAATAAAAGCATAGTCACCATTTTCTCTAAGGCACTCAGGCGTGGAGCTGTTGGCGGAGACGTCTTCTGGAGGGTCTTGTGAAACTTGTTCAGTGCCTCGGACAATGCTGTCGGAACAATCTTGCGAGCGGCCTGCGGAAGTCTCTATATCAATCCACTCTGGTGTTGAAGTGAACATACAACTTACCGGCCACACAAGTTCCTTTTGTGACAGCTGAACGACTGGTTAAGGTTTTCTCCGGCAAGACGAAATCATCAGAAATTCTTTCACCAGCTACAAGGGAGCTGCCACCTGCAGAGGTTTGGTCAACAGTCAATTTGGGTAAAAAAAAAAGAAATCGCGACACTGAACGCACCCTGTTCATCGGGGCACCTCAATGTGTGGGAGCCGCTTTTTGAAGCCTCTACCGCAGGTCCTGAAGAGATGAAATTACGACAATGTGTCAGTAAGAGGCTTAAAATAACACAAACTGAAGCTCATCCGCACCTTGCAGTGCAGCTTCTGCAGCCATGTCACAGTCACTACTTGAAGCGACGCTCAGAGAACCTGCATATATGTGCAGTTGGTACAAGTTACAAAGCTTGTAGCATGGGGAAACTTAAACAGCTCTTTCAAACGCATAAATTGGTCGAACGTGGAAGAAAAGAGACAGCACCTACTAGGAAACAAGTAATTTGTGATTTTTGGAATTATCAACAGTGGCAGCTTTCACTGATGAAAGGTATGCGTACATGTGCACTCAGGCTTGAAGATAACGTGAAATAGCCCTTTAAAGTCTTTCAAAACAAGTTGCGCAGGTCCAGAGCATCAAAAAATGACAGAAATGTAAAGCTGCCGTTAGGAAGGTAATAGCCCACAATTCACAGAATTTAAGACTTTCCAAGTGTTACTTCTGTAGTGAGGTTTCTCTATCGGCTACAAAGATCTTCACGGTTAACTGTCGCCACTGATTCAATACAAGTGGCTGCTATTGCACATATTTGAGTTTCAGTCAATCACTTACATGGTGCAGCTGGTTGCACACTGGGAACAGCCATTCTTGTAAGCCTTGTGTGCCCAGGGTCCATGAAACTTTGAGCAGTAAAATGGTCGCTACAAACCCTGTACGTTGCGTACAATAGGCTGGCCGGCTTACTCAGGAGATCATCGCGTCCAGCATACTGCATCCATGCTTTCATCCTGCATTGGCAATGAACTATCAGCTGAAAGGGGAAGTGCTTGAATAGTGATTTTTTATTGTCACCCTCACTTAGCAAGTACGAACAGTAAGCCTACAGACATGCAAACCATACAAAAGCTTTAACACACCTGCCGTCCCGTGGTACGCGGAAGAAACTCGTCCCAGGCTTCTTGTGGGTTCTGCCATTGTTGAAGCACCACGATACACAGCAGTAGCTGCCGTAGCTTGGACCGCCGGACGGCATGGCGTCAGCGCGGTCTGAAAATGTTAGTAAGTGGATGCTTCGCTGTCAAATTACAAAAAAGATATGTGCACGTCATAAGTGTACCAGCAAACCCCTTTGAATGATTAGCTAATCGATGCACAATACAAAACCAGTGATACATCTCTGACCCATAAAACTCTGACTTACAAAGATATACGTCAAGACCACGAACAAAGATCTTCAGAAGTTTCCAGGCCGCTATCCCTTGTAATGCAATGGTATCGCGGCCTGGGAACATTAGAACACCTTCGTGCGTACGCAGTATCAGCAGTACATTGGGAAGAAAAATCGTAGTTGAAATTTGTGCGGTAAAATTATATTGGAAACGTCAAAAAAATTTGTGGGCAGCTTGCACTAGTGGCACAAGGCTAGCGAAGAAACGAAGATGATGGCCACTTGGCTAGTCCAGATTTGCCTCCGGCACACCAAGAATTATTCGTGTTCCGAGCCTTCGGGAAATGCGTCGTGAAGCATGCGAGGCCCAACAAACGCTTCTCAATATTTTGCACCGAGCCTACGACCTAGCTGCCCAGCTATGCTCAGCGCACAGACGCTCGCGTCCGTGGCAGACGCAGCACGCGTCGCCTTTGCTATACTGCATACGTTGCACAATGTTCCCGTCTAGCCGCCGCATAGAGCCGCAAACTTTCTTTTTAGCGAACCTCCCCGTCCTTACAAGTTTCAGAAAAAGGTTACAACTGCGTGAATGAGACGCCACGTGAGAAACAAACTCGCACACACGAAGCGCAACGTGTGTGTGTGCATCTTTCTATGTTTGTTGCATGGTGTCTTTTTCGCGCAGGCGTAACCGTTTTCTGAAAAAATGACCCAACAAGACCAACAACATGTCATTCAACAAGCTTCGCTTGAAAACGTGACTCACCTGTTATCTCACGCTTGAAAACGCCGACGCAGCCGGCGTTGACGAAAGCGACGAAAGCTTCTCGCTGTCAGTCATGCATGGGCTTGTCGCTGGGTAGATGGTGTTTATGACAGTACGGCTGAAGAAAAATAATCGCGTAAGGTGTGTTGAATAAATCGTTCTTATGTATAAAGAACATACCAAATTTGGGCGTGTAATTATTAATTTGTGAAAACAATTCTGTTGCATTGATTATAACTGTGTTTTTTTTTGCGCTTGCGCCCTCTGACGTGTGGTGGGAGCACTAGTTCGTTACGTAGTCGTGACGCACTTCCTGAGGCCAGGTTTCGCGGAGTGTCCGCTCTTGTCTTCTTCTTTCTCTATGATACGGTTGTCAAACACGCGCCCTGGACACTGCTACGTAAATCGACTTCAGCACATGACACCTAACCACAATTTACATTAACCCGACGTGACGGCTGTATGAAAGGAGTACATACGTAATGTTTAGAAAATTGCGTAGGCAGCTCTACAACCACTTTTGTCGTTTCACCAAGATTAGCGTATACTTGAAAAAAGTAGTTCCGAGACCTGGCGTACCTTTGTGGTAGAATGCTTGACTCTCACGAAAAATGGTTGGGATGGATTATTGCTGGCACCCTGAAATTTATTGTTTGCATTCGTTGGGGGGGGGGGGGGTCAACGCTGCCTAGATCAGGCTTTTCGTATCAATGAAATTTATTCTATGCCATCGTTTGGTCGACGCCACTGATGTCAGGTATTGCTTAACGCTTGCGCGTTAAAATTGCCCATGTGTGCTCTCCTTACTCCTGGGTACATACTAATTGTCAATCACCTGTGTCACATACCCACATACCAGCGGCACATACCCGCCCGTCGATATGTGTTACTGCGCCCCGCCGCGGTGGTCTAGTGGCTAAGGTACTCGGCTGCTGACCCGCAGGTCGTGGGTTCGATTCCCGGCTGCGGCGGCTGCATTTCCTATGGAGGCGGAGATGTTGTAGGCCCGTGTACTCAGATTTGGGTGCACGTTAAAGAACCCCAGGTGGTCAAAATTTCCGGAGCCCTCCACTACGGCGTCTCTCATAATCAAATGGTGCCTTTGGGACGTTAAACCCCACAAATCAATCAATCAATCAATCAATCAATCAATTGATATGTGTTACTGCTGGCAGGAACTCTTTGACGACGCGTACGTGACCGGATTGTGACATTATTCATGTCTTGACCAGGGCATCATATTTGTCAATCCATCCTTCCCTCCCATGATAACTTTGGTTCACGCCAAGTAAGGGGGTGACCACGAACCACGATAGCACCCAAACGTAAGCGGCTCGATAGATAGATACGCTCAAAGTTGCGGAAGTTCGCTAAGAAATGCTTCGCATTAAAATCATGACATGTGTGTCATGAACACAATGATTTACATTTCATGGTCCTGCAGCTCTTGCAGTCGTATCGTTCCCATAGCATGTTGAAAAACCAGTATGGTATGACATTATTGCATGACTAACGCAAGTGACACCCTAACATGAAAACCATGACATGCGTGTCATGTAACAACATGATTACATGCCACACTCGTGATACGGTCGCGGAAGTTTCGCTAGCGTCACATATGCCGAATTTCGTATTACGGTACGCGAATAAATCACGAAGCTATGTGACTGGTGCAAACGTAATAATCATGAGATGCGTGTCATGTAACAAGACTACATGCAACGGTTATAATGCGCTGGCGACCGTTTCACTAGCTTCACTTATACCAAATTTTGTATTATGGGACGTGAATGGATGAAGAAGGTATGATACTGGTGCAAACATGATAAATATGAGATGCGTGTGATGTAACAACATGATGACCACATGCTACGCTCATGATGCGCTCGCGGCCGTTTCGCTAGCTTCACATGTATCAAAATCGGTATTGCGTGACGCGAGTGGAAGACATAGGTAAATGACACATCGAAATATGATAATCACGACATGCGTGTCATTTAACAACATGACTACGTTTTACACTCATGATGTGTTCGAGGCCGTTTCAGTAGCTTCACGTATGCCAAATTTGGTATCACGTGACGCCAATGGATGACGAAGGTATGCGACTGGTGCAAACATAATAATCATGAGATGCGTGTCGTGAGAACATGACTACATGCAGTCAAGGCGCCAATACATTTCGACGTGACGCGGTGCACGTGCTTCCTGGCGTTCATTTCTTCGCGTTTCGAGTGCTCGCGTTTTGCTAACGTAGCGTCGCTGTGGCTCGCGTGCGCCCGGGTCAACGGTACATTGGAGTATGATGGGCCCTTCATGACGCGCTCGTGGCCGTTTCTCTAGTTCTACATATACCGAATTTCCTGTTACGGGATCTCAATGGATGAAGAAATGTATGGCTGGTGCAAACATGTTAATCCTGACACGCGTGCCATGTATGAACATGACAGCTCACCACGCTCATAGCGTGCTCACGGCAGTTTCGCTATCTCGACATATACGAAATTAGTTATCGCGTGACGTGAATAGATGATGAAGGTAAAGGACATATCTAAACATGATAATCATAACACGGGGGACATGTACGGCATCATATACTTTCACCTCGTAACGTTGTGCTGATTTTAAAGTGACATATCAACATTTCTCATTCATGCTTCGCATATCATTCATTCCCACTGTACGTAGGATCTGACGTTTTTTTATTCGCAATGTGTTGGTATATATTTTGCAACGTCATATCCGTGATGAAGTACGTCAGCGGAGCCATGGTGGACCCCGGCGTAATGCACTTTCGTGTTGAAAAAGGACGCTTTGCCTTCAAGTGATTGTTGGCGAATGTAATGAACCGCGGGATTTCTGTGCACCTATTTTTTTCTACAGCAACGATGGTCATACGGAAAAGAGGAACTGACAGGTAGGCAGATGATTTTTTTTCGAGCGGTCATTAAAATTTACGTATATCAAAGAAACGGCACCGAGAGAGATAACAAGGTAAAAATTCACCAACATATCGATAAATGTGTCTCGCATTTGCAAATTTGCACGGTGAAAGCGTCAGCAATGTTTTCCATTTGGGTAATAACTATTGTAAATGTATTATGTTTGCCAAGCAAGATTTCATGTGTGAAGGGCAGCGTTAGCCTTCAACTATGTGTGGTTTAAACGCATAGATATTTCACGGAATTTCGCAGGCAGCGGCCCTTGAAATGTTTCACTTAAGAAAATACCCGAATACTTCGATATCCAAATTAGACATGAAGCAAGGATATTGTGCCTTGATTTTCCCTAGCCCATCAATTATCATTAGCTTTCACTAATTACCATTCACAAGCCGTGAAAAAGGCAATACTATTCTTAGCCACAGCCTGTAAAGCAGCCGTGTCACCTATAGCACGAAGCACAGGGTGCCAATTTAGTACACATTAGGTGGACTCCTTTCGGTCTCCAGGAGAGGCAATTTACTAATTTGGATGATGCCAATGTAATGTAAATTAGCAAACAAACAATAAGAAAACATATACAGTTCATAGTGTATTTGTGGTGTGATGTTTCGAAGAAGAGCCGACTATTATAATAAACAGCTAAACATTATATAAAACCAAAAACACGAAGAAGACAAGTAAGTAGCACCCCGTTCTGTTGGAAGCAATTGCAGACGTATCCACATTATAATTTTTGTGAGTGATCACTAAGACAGAATTAAAATTTCAAAGATTACATATCAACGCTGACTATTGCATAGTCTTTTTCGCATAAGTAGTTAGACGGAGCTTAAATAAATTCGTATTTAAACGCAGATACTGATGCAGAGACAAGAATGCCGCATGCGAATACATTTTTTTCAGTGAAATGATTTACACTGTATGAAGAAAAAATCCCAATGAAATCACTGCGAAGCTGAAGAATAAAATACATATGAAGTATGAAAAGGAGCATTTTATATGCTTGTCTATGTACAACCCAGTAGTATATCGACGATAGCAACGTATTGTTTTTCAACACGACTTTGCGAAAAAGTGCAAAAAGAGTGTAATATATAATATAAAAAGGCATTTAACTGTCCTAGTAACACGAAGATGGAGAGTATGCTCACCGTATAGTCTGTACAATGAGATACTCTCATGCCCGGAGCAGCAGGATGTCAATTTTAAGCACATAGACTGTGCTATTTAGAAAGCAGAACAAAAATTTTATCTTTTAACTTACGTTGAGCTTTGGCAGGCTTCATCGTATGAAGAAAAGTCACAGCTTTGCCGCAAAAGCCAAGCAAACAATGAACGTGATAGCAACAAATTGGAAGGTCACGCGCAGAATGACAAGCAGATCAAACGTGCCCCGTGTTTCTCACACACAAAGGATGCACGGAACGTACTCGCAGGTACAGATTACCGCGAATTACCCCCGTATTCACAAACGCTCCTCTACTCGACTTTCACCCTTCACATGACAGCGTTGAGCGCTGCGCCACAGCTTGGCTCAAAGTGACGCTGTGCTACTCGATAATCGCAGCAAATTATTGTTGATATGTAGTGACTTGCAGTGCCTAGAGATGGTGCGCCCATCGGCTTTCTCAAGTGAAGGGGAGTGTTGAGTGAAGGGACGTTCTAGAATACGGGGGTAAGCGTCTCAGTTGTTTCTTCGCTGTGCCTGAAAATAGCGCCCTTTCTATAAACGAAGGCTGTGCAACGATTGCAGTGGCCTTTGTGCGCTCTGTAACAACAAAATTGTTCCGACGAAACCCAAAAGCTAGCCAACACGTACGATGATGATGATGAAAAACATTTATTATAAAAAAGAGAGGTATGGGGCCAAAGCTTGACCCCGCTACATGGTCGGCGTCCTTAGTCCGGGACACCGCATGACGAGGCCCCTACTCGCGCCCGTCTCACCAGAGCCCGTTGAGACTCTAGTGATGAGCAGTTGAGGAGGGCAGTCTTCCATGCCTCTCGGAAAGGGGTAGGGGAAGGGGGTAGGTGGGGATTTTTCGGACATGCCCATACCACGTGGAAGATATCACACGTCTCCCCACAGTGTGGGCACCGCCCATCTGTGTTCGCATCGAAATGCTTTAGGATTGCAGGACAGAGTAGAGTACCTGTCTGCAGGTGCCTTAGAGTTCGCTCTTCCGCCTTACTCAGCCCCTTTGCAGGAGCCGGGTAAAGGCGGTGAGTGTTGCGATAATAGGTCAGAATTTCTTTGAACCGCAGCAGCGGTGTATTGGCCTCCGAGTCATAAGAGCCAAGGTGAGGAGCCCGGTGGGTAAGCGCTCGGGCGGCCGCGTCAGCGGCCTCATTACCTCGTAAGCCCTGATGGCCAGGAGCCCATACGATGCGTTTCGGGACTGGATCAGCGAGGGGGGATATCTCTCCTACCAAGTAATGAGCACATGCTTTCCGGGAGTCCGTGATGATAACTTTCGAGTTGGGGTCCGCAGCAGCAAGCGCTATCGCGACTTCCTCAGTGCGCTCTGGATTTTGTGCTCGGAACGAGAGCCCATTGACATGCTTTTCTCGGTGAACTACACAGGCCATGTAAAATCCCGTCGGCGAAGGCCCTGCTATATCTTCGTAGAATACACCAGGTCGGGAGCCGTGTTGCCTTTAAAGCGTCCGAGCCCACGCCTGTCTTCTGCTTTCGTGCGTGTGCTTATCCATGTTACTGGGGAGTGGAGAGACCGAGAGCATATGCCGCCACAGTTCCGGAATACGCTCCGCCTCCTCTGCAGTGCAAGTGTACTGTATATGTAAGCGGTTCAGCAGGCGGCGCCCGGGAGCCGTCTGCACGAGCCGCGTATATTGATTCATAAGGTGGGCCTCCCGCAACTCCTGGTAGGAGTTGAGCACGCCCAACGCCCTCAGTGTGGCGTTGGAAGTGGCCACCGGGAGATCCAGAGCTCGTTTAGTAGCCTTACGAACGATAGAATCTATTCTTTCGTCTTCTTGCTTTAGTGCGAAGGTATGGGGCGGCGTGGAGGATCCGGCTAGTCACGAAGGCATGGGCGAGCCGAAGCGCGTCCCTGCCCCGCAGACCGCCCCGCTTGTTGGAAACGCGGTGGATCATGCGCCCTATCTGTTCACCTATTCTCTTGAGTTTCGCTATAGTGGAGTCTGGTCTGAGTCTGTGGTGAATGAACAGGCCCAGAATCCGGAGCTCCTCCACCTCTCTGATAGGAACCCCAGACAGGGAGATGTGTGTGGCTGACATATATCTTGGCTTCGCTCTAACGTGCAGAAGCTTTGATTTGTTTGGAGCACATTGGAGTCCACAATCGTTGGCATACGCCTCGACTGTGGATGCCGCCTGCTGAAGGCGTTCCTGCATTTCACCAAGGCTCCATTCAGTGGTCCAGACTGTATACATAATGTCATCGGCATACACTGCGTGTTGTGTGCCTTCCACCCTGGCCAATTCACTTGGAAGGCGCATCATAGCAATGTTGAAAAGGAGTGGTGATAACACTGCTCCCTGTGGGGTACCCCGTGTTCCCACCAACACGTACGATTCTCCACACTGTAAGACAAGGGCGTGCGATCGAGCTTTCACCCCACTTACTTTCTACGCCAGCCAAAGTACGAGCGGGAGATGAGAGCCGCCACAAAGGTCCCTATATACATAAAGGTAGCGACAACTACACGCGCGCCCTCTGGAGGGGTCCAAGGAGCAGCGCTAGCAGACGACGCTCCGCTCGCTCGCGTGCATTTCGAGGACGGCTGAAACCACTCTCAGCGCGCGTTTGAACCGGTTAATTATTGCCCTTTGTGGCGTAAGCTGCCCAGGAAACTTCAAGCAGTAGGGACAACGACTAACAATCCCGGGGCGCGTGAAGCTTTGCAATAAAATGTTCATACTTTCGAAGCATCTCAGTCTATTGAACGGTGTTTCACAGCGGTAGTCATACGGCGCTTTTTTACGGTCGTTTGCACGATCTGAAATTCAGCTTACATTGAATTAGAGACAATATTTGGGTCAACTGAAAGTGCTTGTTTTATAGTTCAAAAATATCGGGGGTTGTGAGCTTACCGAAACTTTCGGAAACATCATTGCGCACTGATTGCTTCTAGTGGTGCGCAGCGAGTTACCTGCGCTCTTATCGCGTTTATCAGTGCTCGGCAGTATTCCTGCGGTCTTTTAACGCTAACCGAATTACTTGTATACACAATACTATAAAAGCTTTATTTCGGATAAAGGATTTCGCTGCATCTGACAATTATCAGTAACCAGATTCAGTGGCGTAGCCAAGGAGTGGCACAGCGGGCCTATTCCCCCCCCCCTCCATTTTTTTCGATAGCATACAGAGCCCAAAATGACAGTCGGTCGCATGTTCCTGCCTGGCCCCCCCTTCAGATCGAGGAAATCCCCCCCCCCCTCCTAGAAAAAATTATTTCTGCTACGCCCCTGACCAGATTACCTTCTAAGATCGGGGAAATAGAGAATGCTTACTAGTGTCTACGAAGCGCCGCATTTAATTTCTTTTTTTAAAAAATTACATTTATTCTAAGCTCTCCCCTTTCTACTATCCGCACCACCTCCACTCCCCATGTACATAACATTTGTGAGCCCCGCAGATATGAGGGAATGTTTACAATATTATCCACTGCATTTACAAATAAATTTGTGATGTATCTGCACCTGTAGGATTTGAAACCATAGCCATAAAAGCTGAGTGAGGTGGTTTGTGTGCACATGCCAGATAATAAAGGAACGTGTATTTGAATATATACTTTTATTGCAGGAATGCAGAACACACTTTTTATTTGAAAGACTGTCAAAATGGCTGTTACAGAAGCCCGGAGAAAGAGCAAATAGTCATGTTGACTAGAGTAGATCACAGCATTAATATAATGCACAACACTAAGTATCTCCCACTTAATAAAAACATTTCATCCTGAGGAGCGCGGATTTAATACTGACAACAAATCTTTATCTCTTTACACAACCACGAAAAATATTGCACTGCAATTAATTCACAGAAAAGTAAAATCAAGCTACAAAGAACAAGAAGCACTACATCCAAAGTGAGACCACATGTCTAAAGAAAAGTAACAGTAGCAACTATAATATTCAATGCGCA
This sequence comes from Rhipicephalus microplus, assembly GCF_013339725.1. Lineage (NCBI taxonomy): Eukaryota > Metazoa > Arthropoda > Arachnida > Ixodida > Ixodidae > Rhipicephalus > Rhipicephalus microplus. The sequence continues at coordinate 49,044 of NW_023611780.1, forward strand.
GGACAAATCTATTAACACTTAAGCTCAGTAGCATTGTATGCAAATATCCTTGCACAGACGAACATTGTGCGTTACCTAATGCATTTCGCTGCCATGCTCATGCCGATTCTTCTACTACCACACTTCTGGGTGCCCTGAGCATGTTGTACAAGCTCACGGTTCTTTTTGCTTTCAAGAATGCGGACTCTCGTTCGCAAAAAATTGCCAAGATGTCATTGCCGACTCTGTGGCATGTTGGAAAGCAGCTCCCCCAAAACAGCCGATCCTGTATTTGAGCTTGCAGGTCTTTAGTGGAAACCATGTTTTCAAGTAGGTTCTCCCGGTTGCTGCGCAGGTAGCTCTCGGCGGTTTCTACCAGCTGAAGTACGGCAGGTGATGGAACTGCTAAGTTTAGCTTCTCCTTGTTGTATGCTTTCAGCGCAGTCAGCTTGCTCCCCTCAGAGTTGCTACTGATGGCCGCTCGGCAGTCTTCACATAAATGGGTCCTTTTCACTTGAGCTACAACACAGCCAGCCAAGTACTCAAACGATTCCTGCTCAGTATTCTCAATGTCGAGAAAGTCATCTGGGCAAGCTACATTATTTTGTGTGTCTGCAGCTCCTTCTTGCATTCTTGTAAGAAGAAAGCAATCATCCAGAGCATAGCTTCCCTCTCTGCTTGGCTGCAAGAACTGCGCCATTGTAGCGGCACGAAGAGCAGATCTGAATTCGAGAACCCGGGGAAATGGGTTCTTGCTCCTCAAGGTTGAAAAAAAAATTTCCAGGGCGTCTTGAGTAAAACGACTCAACAGCAAAAACTTGAACTGATAGTCCTTTAGAAAGAGTGCTTGAAGTTCCAGGGCTCCTACAGTTGCGAGAATAACCCCCGTTTGGACTGGCTTCCACACAGTTTTTTTCGCACTGCCAATGGAAATATTCCCAAAAAGCTCAATTACATCGTTTAAAAATGCAACTGCATTATCGTGCTGCACACCATCAAAATGGCTGAAGGCCAGCTTGGTGGTCCTTGAAGTCATTAGCTTAAACCACCTGAATATAGTCTCCAAAAACCATGCCGTGGTTAATACCGATTTATCAAGTGTGCCATTAGCCAATAGCACACGAAGGGCAGCGCCCGTATCATTGTTGAGCAGGCTGAATGCTGACCCTACTTTCATCTTTTCATAGTGGCCAGGTTCCACGCTTTGGTTCCACGCCTTTCCCCGCCTTTAGTTCCACGCCTTTAGTTATATGTTTCCGCAAATTCTTCAAAATATGCGGGACATCAGGCAAAAAGTAAAGCTTCCTAGATATATCGCACGGGTAAGGGCACCAGGTTTTCGGTCTGCTATGTTTCCCACATACTATTCCAAACAACTTCCACACACCTTGGTTACCACCGCCCATGTCAGTGATGACTACGTCAACTTTCCACGTGATCTCTTCACACGCCTGTCCAATCGAAACTATACAGTCTTTCACTGTCTTTGCATGAAATGAGTTACCAGTCAAGTGGTACGCGATGGTTTGCTTCCACCGAGTGCTTACGGCGCCCAACATAAACACAAGTGCGTGGGTGGCCAAACACTCGGCAGGAAGTGTCTCATCAGCGAGAGGAAGCGTTGGAGCTCCTAGCACTGTAGTGGAGGACGCATCGTTGACAAGACTCGGTGTAAGTTGAATCTCGTCCACCATCAAAGTGGCATGCCGTTCCTCTGGTGACATGAGCTTCACCTGGGTAGGGTGACAAAACCAGTGAGACTTGTATGAATGAGCGCCATCAAAATGCAAAGTACCAAATGTATTCACACTCACCTTCAATGAAAGTTATGCCATGATGGGACGGAGCAATCCAGGTTCAAGCTTGTAGCTTTCCAAGTGGCGTTGCAACGTACGTTCCGTAGGCAAATGCTGGGAGAGTTCTTTTAAAGCTTCGTAGCCTGGAGCGCCACAAGTGAGTCTCATCTTTAAAGCCTTAATCACAGTCTTTTTGCTCCGTTTGGTTCCCCTCATGGTAGGTTTGTGTAGACATCTTATTTGGTCTTCATTCAGGTACTTCTTCAACCCAGCAATGATACATGCACTAGGTGATGTGTTTATCTTGAAGCAATTTCATTTTACTTATAAACTTACCAGGTGTACACTCTAAAAAAAAGGGAGCGAGAATGGTAAACGGGCTCTGTTCCTCCTTCGGCGCAGCGACTTCCTCCCTTTCGGGCGCTTTACCCGTCGCGCCCTCTCGCGGCAAGGACCAAAAGAGCAACGTTCCTCCTTCAGCGTTCAAGTTTCTCCTCAATCACGGGGGTCTTGCTCGCGCGTATGCGCACGCCAAGCCTATAGCCGGCCGCGGCCAGTCGCGAGTGATTGCTTTTACCTAAGATTGTTGTAAGCAATGCAGGAGTGACGTTTTCTTTTGTTTTATTAATGTAGAGTAAAAGCCTCCCTTTTTTTATTGTCAGGCACTCGCACGATGCTCCGCACACTTCCATGTGTGTATCGTGTTGTTTCATACTACCAATTTGTCACGAATACAAGGAGCTCTGCTTCCCAAGTAGTCTTGCTTTATCGATTACCTTAGAGTGTAAAAAAATGATTTCTTTCGGTGTCGACATATTTGGTAAGCCCACGCATTTTTAGTTTCGCACAGCACCAACAGCACTCATGAATTCAACGAGGCGCGTAAAAAAGCATCACACTTAATTTTTCATCATTCTAGGAAACCTGATACCACTGTACAGTCCATGCGTGAAAGTACGATCATATACAAATGATAGAGTTATACGTGCCACTACCGCCATATGGATGTTTTTTTGCAGTTTACCCCCATTCGAACACGGCCGCCGTGGCCGGAAGTCGAACCTGCGTCCTCCAGCATAGTCACACGACACCCAGTAAGGCTACGCTACCACGGCAGGTGAAAGCACAAAGGGAAACAGGCTGCGAAGTTTCACCGAGTGTTTATTCGCCAGGCTAGGTTACAACCATCAGAAACTTTTTAAACATCATCATAACTAAACTTTTGTGAAAAGTGAACCAATGACTTCTGTAGGTTAAACCAAATTCTGAATCGTATTCGTTTTGAATTGCCCATGCCAGCACTGAGAAGTAGGAAGGAATTATGCACGCGTGCAGTATGCCTTTCTCGTCCATGATTCTGCTTTGTCGTGAGAAACTCAACACAAAATGCACTTCTAGTAACAGCTGTGCACAGCAAGTAAGTACTAACGCTCACTCACCTTTGTGAAAAGAGTATTCTGAATCCAGAGTAATAACCACCACAGCCACAGCGCTAACAACAAAATTGTGGCACGCACTATGATTGGCAGTTGACTCGTGAGGCGAATCGCGAGAGGCATCTGAAGCAGAAATGTATGCAAACACAACATTCCATAAAGTTATAGTAAGCTTGCGCACTGCAGCGATAGTTCCTCCCCTCAGGTATTAGAGCTGCCGCGACGCCAACAGCCACTGTCAAAGCTCACGAAAAAATACCGTCGGGGGTGAGGTCATCGCTTATTTCTCTCGCAAGACCCGCGTTGTAACGTACGTATACACTGCTAGGACGGTCGTTACCACATCAAAACCTTGTCATTGAAGGGCTAGTGGTGTACTGTATTCATGGCTAACGGTCACACTTGTGGTACGCGCGTAAAAAGAATATAAGCAAACGTTAAGACGAAGCAACTAAACGAGGTCGACGTGACCACAGAACACCTACCATGACGGAGACAAAGTTTTGTCTGCATGCTGTGCCCTCTCCAACAACAAGAAGAAAAAAAAACGTGACCTCCGAACTGGCTAACGCGCGGCAAGTGTTTGCCCTCTCGGAGGCTTCAAGAAAAAAAAAGTAACTGTGGCAGTGGTCGACAGATGACGCAGTGTTCGGAATGCCGTGGGCATTCTATGCAAGGCTTGGGGGTATCCGCCTTCGTGAAAACCTGATAAGCTCTAGTAATTATTCCGTTCATTATTGTGCAACCATTGATAAACTCGCGTTTGTCTAAGCATCAGATACAATATATTTCCGTGTGCGCATGTTGTGGTATTGATACAAAACGTAAAAAAAAGTATAAGAAAACCTACTTGTAACCTGTGCTACTATGGTCAGTCGAAATTCATCGCTATATAAGCTGGTGCGCTTTCATAGTAGGGTGTGAGTAAACACGTCGTCGTGTGGGTCGTTGCTGTGAGTGGTTGATTGTGCTCTTGTTGGGTACTTGTTAGCGTAAACTTGTTGCGTACTATATGTGCAGTATGTGTCCATGTGTGCATGTGTAGTTATATGCATAGCACCAGCACATGTTTCGGCTTCCGGTGTCAGTGAGAGTAATCCTCAATGGGCTGTGACGTAAATAATCCTGAATGGGCTGAGGCGTAAACAATCCGCAAGGAAGCCGTGAAAGTGGGTATGACAACGTACGTCGCGGCAAGCAACTTTTTTTTTTAGTTTTTTTAGTCCCTCCAGATGGCGCCAGCTACCACCTACTTCACGGTTATGACGCTCTTACACCTCCAGCTACTTATATAACGTTGAACATCTGTATCAAAGCTGCAATACTGAGTCGGAATGGTTTCGCTGCGATCGAGTCTACGGTCTGGAGGCACATCTCGTGGCCTGCGGACCCGTAAACGCATGGATAACCTCGCTACACTATGTGAATCTGCGAGAAATAAATACAGCAAGCCTAGCATGCACTTTTTAGGTGAGGGCTCTGCAGTATATATCCGTGTCTATTGGAGTGAACGTGGCTTCGCTGACCGAACGAAACGTACTTGCTCCGTAGTTCTCTTTCGCGATGTGTTCACTGCCACAGGTTCGTCTGCTTGTTTTTATAATCATTTCGTGCAATATCAAGCTCAGCGGGACCGTTTTTTGTAACTTTCAGTGCCGTGTACTCCTTATCAGTCGAGAATCGTTGCATTTGCTAAGCCTACTCGTTTCGCCGGGGGCAGCCATGTTGATTTTCATAAGGAGGAACGTGTTTCTCCGTGGATGAGGGAGCAACGTTTCTCTATTCAAAGACGAACATTGGGGACATCACCATTTCTCCCTAAATGGAGAGAACGTCACTCCATTTTTTGTGAGAGTGTATGCTCCCTCATTCGCTTGCGGGGCGGCTTCCGCTCTTTTTGTTTCGGCCGATGAGTAAAGATGCTCGGCGTGGCACACGGCTTCAGTTTCTTCTGGTCAGAGCTTTGTAGGATAAATGGCTCAAATTCTTCAACATCAAAGTGGTCCTGTCAAAAGATATGCAAAGTGCTTAGACAAACAAGCCTGAATCGACCTCACGAAGAGCTTGCTGCAAAACACAGCAAGGCGTGACAAAAAATGAATAAGAAATACCAAGAACGGACCTTTTATTGTAAGTTTCAAACTTTAAAGCCACCCGACAAAGATCTGAGAATAACAGCCGCCTCTGTGTGGTTCGGGCACATGGTAATAGCACCATGAATACCTTGAATTGACAGAATAAAAGCAGCCTCTGGCACATTGACACATTTACATCTATGCTCACGTGATCTGGGAAACCTTGCATGAACAGGAAAACTGCAATAAGTTCACTTATACATGCTGTCGCATCTAAACATTATAAAAGGATGCCCACACCTGAAAAATAACTTTATGTGACACGCCCTGATGCGTAATGCACAAACGAAAGGCTGTTTCAAGCAGACGGGTCAAAGCAACTAAATGGCAAGGGGCACTCTGCATTGCTCTAGGCTTTCCTATTCAGTGCTCAGCCAACACATTAGTCGTTTACCGTTGACAAAGCTCGCATTATGATGACATAAACAAACGCAATTGTATTGGGGTCTCGAGCTAATCACTGTGAGAAATACGGGATGTGAAACGTAAATAACTTTATTGCGCAAATCAGCCGCATAAAGAACGCCAAAACAATAACAGCGTTGTTGAGATAATGCCCATGAAACAGTATATACACGAACAAAGGCACGCCAGCGAGGCACATGGCTCTCTGAAATCTATGACAGTGTTTACATTTTATAAAAACCATGAAGTCACTTACCTCGCATAGCCGGGTATTTTCAGTGGGCACGAAATCCTTGCGCCCGATTCTGTGGAGCCTTATCTTCCGTCTACTGATGTTATCATCACCGCGAGGAATAGAAAAGAACTTTCCATCCGTCGTACGGTTGCGGCAACCATAGGCACAGCAGCCCGGCATGCTAGCTTGTCATGCTGTAAAGTTGAATAAAAACACGTAATTCCCGCGTCCACTCACGGGAAAGGTAAATAAGTACTTCTACGTTGCAAAAACAATGCATCAGAGGCGCAAGAAATGTTTTTTACTTACCGAAACGTCCAATTCTACGCTCGGAAACGCAAACAACCACGCGATCCGTATGCACAGCGAACGACTGCTGGACCCTTAGGGCGGGGCTCGAAGGAGAAAAGGTCACGTGTCGCCAACCGGCCAATCGTGCGGCGAGGCGGCTGGATCAAGACCTTTCGCTACTTTTCGTAGATAGAGGGACTTTAGCCGCCACGCGCTCACTGCGCCATCTTGCTTATAAAGCCTAAAACACGATATATCACCACCCGAGATGCCCGCCATCAGCGGTGGGTGGTAAATGTGAATAGCTTGCCGTGTGAACGTTGAAGGAGTTGCCTTTCGGTGGCTCAGTAGTTATCGCCTCGCATTTACGACGCGGAGGTCCCACGTATGATTCCGCGTGCCGGAGTCTTTCCTTCTGGATTTTTTTTTATTTCTTGCGTTTTCATTTATATAGATACGTATACATATACTGTGCATGAAATTTACGCCTACGCCGGCGCCGGCAGCAAAATCCACCCGCGAGTGTGCATGTGATTGCTATCACAATAAAAATGCCTATTTCGCCAATATCTAAGGCACTTTAGTGCACAGTGAATTCGAAACAGTACCTGTAAAAGTGTGATTAAGCAGCAAATACATCTGCTTATTTCTGAATATTTGTCACCTTTGTGATGTTGCAGAAACTGTGGAGAGAGAGAAAACTAATATATAAAGTCTTCTGAGTGAAGGTGGGTTCCTTCATCCTGGAACCCTCTGGCCTGGACCACCCGCCGGGCTCGAGCGACGAGTTAACGTTGGTCGGCCAGGTCCGGCTGGGAGATCGCAGCCTTCACGCTTCGCTGCAGAAAATTGTTTATTTAGCGGTAAAGATCACAAGCTCTGTTGATTTGTCGTACAGGGGGCTTTCAAATAGGTTAAGGCAGTTTCGAACTAGTGGGGCCGAAAATTTCGCAGACAGCAACTACGAAAGCATCTTTGCCACGTGAGGCTGCAGCACCATTATACATCCGCGTTCAATCTCTTGGCAAACGACTTAACAGACCGCACCAAAAAAGTAATCAAACAATACTTCGTTAATATGCTCAGCGCCAAATGAAACCCGAACAGCGGCAAGTCCTCGCGATGGTATAGGGGGCGCCATTCAGTTATCCCGATGGACAGGCACGCGAATCCTGTTAGATAGCTCTGCGCACATATGCGTGCCTGTCCATGGTGAGTATGTGGATGGTGCACGCTACACTGTCACGAAGGATTGCCGCTATTCGCATTTCATTTGATGAGGGCAGTAGTGCAGTGCTCAACTCACATGGCTATATAACTATGGATCGTTGCGCGAGGAACAGCACGGGCGGCATCTGCAGTAACAAATACGCCCCCTCTGACCATGCACGGCGCCAATGATGTGGCTTGCAATAATGGTCCCTGTTTATCACCGCGGATGCAACAACCGCTTTGGCCGTCGAAAGCGCCCTGAACGATTCAGCGAAAAAAACAAGAAAGTAAGCAAAAAACGAAGTGAGTCGTTCTCGCTGTGGCATCATAGCACTAAGCGAGAATAACTTTAGAGTAGAAACGTCGTGTATCTGGGCAATTGCTGGTTTCTCTTTAAGGCGAAGCTCCCTAAGCCGTGGGACGTGCGTCCGCAATATATGTAGTAGTAGTAGTAGTAGTAGTAGTAGTAGTAGTAGTAGTAGTAGTAGTAGTAGTAGTTGTTGTTGTTGTTGTAGCCACCTCCACGGCCGTACTAGGGAAGCGGCACGCACACACCCTTTTGAATTGAGGAGGAAACCCGCACACGTTAATCATAAATAAAAATAATATTTGTTTATGATGAAATAACTTACATTAACAAGTATTGGTGACTTGACCTCCAATATAATCTGCCTTGAATTTTATGCTTACTAAACAAAAGCTAGTATCAGAAGGACGCATTTTGATCACTATCTGACCAGAAAGGGTTGCCACGTTAAACTCGCTAGGCGCAACCTCCTCAATTTTAGCAAAGTTTAGCGAGAGTGGAGCCGCAGTGCCATGGATATCGTGAACTGGTATATAGCCATGAACTGGAGGCGTTGAAATGTGGTAAGTAGACACGAAGCGTAGGCCGTGAAGTGCGCGAGTGCCACTTCTCGTTTATTACTTCGATTGTCCGCTGGATGGCGGTATTTTTACATGTTGAATACATGATGAAATGATGCGAGATGGAGGTACTTGGAGTGTTCACTAGATGTACGGATGGGTAGACAGAGAGACATATGCACGGAGGGACGCATAGATGGATGGACGGATGGATGCATAGATGGACGGACGCACGAATGGATACAGGGACGCGCGCACGGATGGACGCACCAATGGATGGACGCTTGAACGGACATGTGGACGGACGGATGGAGGCTTCGCCCACTCATCATCATGCACTCCGTTGATGTGCTGTGATTTTTGTTTTCTTTTTTGTTTCGGTTGTATATAGTTCACAGCGCTTCGACGTCCGAAGCAGTCATCGTGGCCGGGGGGGATAAAGAAGGTTGGCAACTGCAAGGCAGGCACTTCAATGGCACCGCGCATGCTCAGATGTGGCGTATTTGCGACTACAGATGTCGCTCGCACTGTTCCGCGCGCAATGCTCCGTCATTATAGACATGCGAGTTGAGCACTGCACGCGATTGTATATGGGAAGCTGCCCCAGCTCGACGCAGTCTTCAGGCTAGACGCTTTTATTAGCGTCAAACGCTGCGACCCACGAACAGACACTTGCCGGAATATAACACATGCGGCGATGAAGAAAGCCACGCAAAAACAATAAAAAGGAGCAGTATCATGACCATCGCCAGCTACCTGTCCCGATGCGCAACATTCGAGATGAGAGGAGAATTCAAAGGGCTGGCGGCTGTCCGGCCAAGTATACTTAGTTAAAAAGATTTAGAGGCTTTCGCAATCATGACCGAGGATTCTCGGGTCAGCGTACGTCGTGAGCGCACGTGTTTTGAGCACGCACCGACGATATCGACACTTGGTCGGCGCTTCGCTGTCAAGCCATCGCCGCAGCTGTTGCTGCACTAGCGGCTTCTTGGCTCGTTATCTGCCGGCTGTAGCTGATACTGGGAGACTGCTTTCTGAGCTCTTCGGCGGCCCCGCCGCCGCACTAGCCGCTGGCGGCCATTGCTGCTGGTACCACCGCTGTCAAGCTTTCGAATTTTCATGACCTGTCCGGAGTCTTGGGTGCTCCCAACCGACGTGCCACTACCTGAGGATATGGACCTACGGGATTCAGACGACTTGACTGCTTCGGTGACGCCGCCTACTTCAATGAACAATTCGGCTAGAATTACCATGCCTTAAGTTAGCTGCTCCTGCCAGACACCAGCCCATTCTTCCCAGTCCAGGAGCTCGAGGAACAGAATACTACTAAAGGCAAGTGTGACAATACTTTTAACCAAGCTCGCATGATTCTACCGCACTGAACGGAGAGAAACGTGCGCGAGGTTCGCTTTTGCCAACACCCGAACGACAGCCCACTAGCATGCCCAGGGATCACACTAACATGAGAAGTTCACGTCACACGCTCCTTGTTTCCGCTTGTTACGGAAACGAAGAGTGCGGTTGGATACCAGCCGCCTATCGCAGAAAGCAGCAGAACTATGCGACGGTCTCGGTGAAGCCAACCTCAGGTGCCCCGCGCATTTATCAGCACACCATCATCCTTCGGCCTAAGCAACCATGCCACATCATAGATGAACAGTTAATACGATTGGTTAGAGAAATAATTCGCCACATTTAGGTTTATCTCAACCTCTCTGAGGAAGACCCACAACTGGAGTTCAGAGTTCACTACTAAGGTCATGCGACAAGCTCGCAGTCGACGTGGCTGAACCGGACGTCTGCAACACCCTTCTCGCGATAGCAGCCATGTCAATCGGAGGAAAGAAAGTCCCCTTTCAAGCATACGAAGTGGTTAATTGCAATCAAATCAGAGGCATCATTCACAATGCTAGAGACATGACTTCTGATGAACTAATGAACTCATTGCACTTGCGCAAGTGCAAAATCCTGCAGGCACGCCCACTTAACGACAAAGGCTCTGCCATGGTTACATTTCACGGTAACAGATTGCACTATGACGTCGCCTTGCGGTCATTTACGATCCTTGTTTTTCTGTATCGTGCAAGAGTGGCCGTTTGTGATATATGCCAGAAGATAGGGTATGACAAGGAGCAATGTTCCGACATTTCGGCAGCTAGATGCTCGACATGCGGTCTTCAGCTGCCATGAAAAGGGTACGCCATGCCCAAACGCAGAACAGAAGTGCTGAAGCGCTGCAACTGTGGTGGTTTTCACTTGGCCACAGTCACGAACTGTCCACAAATAAGATAAGTAAACAAGAAAATTGAACAAAAACGCCAACTGGCTACCAGAAGACAATGCGAGAAAGGAAAAACGCTGAAGCATCAGCCCCGCTCTTTCGCGACACAAAGTTTTCAAAGACCCATGCTCAAACCAACACGCCAGTGTTTATACACTGGGCTGCCAGCACCACCAGCTGCACAGTCAGAAGGCGCCGGTGGCACCACTTTCGCGGATGTAGTTCGACAAGTGAGCGAGCCACTAACTGGTTCTAGTAATGGTATACCACATCCCTAAAGCTCGACCATGACGTCCTGTGCGCCGCAGCCTGCCTCGGGTGGAGGGGTGAAGAATCTTCGAAAAGGTGTAGCTCAGTCCATGGAGCTTCCATTTAACCAAGCCCATTCACGTCCCCCGTTCCAACAACACTCCAAGAATCCGACTAGAAAGCCGTATGGCTCAAATAAAAAAGTCGATTCATGAAAGAGTTGAACAGCCTATTACTCGGGTCATTGAAAAATGCGTCCAAACTACCATGGAGCGCATCATGCTTTTCAGCACGCTCCTTCTTGGCACGACTTCGACGACACCCGCAGGAGCACTTGTGATGCGTACACTCATGGTACCGACAAACTCCACTGCTTCTCATACCACAAAGACTCACTATGGCTAGCTTTACAAAATCATTGCAATCTTGCAATGGAATTGTGCACTTCGCAAGAGGTCTGAATTGACCACTTGGCTCTCCAGCAAGACAGATGATACCAGTCCATTTATCTTTGCCCTTCAAGAAGTCAATGACCCTGTGCTTGAAATAATGGGCTATGACGGCTACGCCCTGGCTGAAGAACAAGCTACGTCCACAAGGACAGCATTGTCCGTGCGACGAGGAACTACGCATGTGCAGTTCGGTACGCAACCGTAGTGTAGCACTACTCTTAGTGTTGTCAGTCGCCGGCTGGAAATCTCACTGCAGCGTACATTTCTTGTCTTCTGCATTGACATGGTTCCTGAAAGCACTAGAAGTAAAACCAATAAGGCGCTGATTCATCTCAGCTTTATATCGCACTTTAGAAAGATTTATTAATAAGATATCATATTGTTTTGCGGAGACAAACTCTCAGAATGTCGCCCAGGGATAAAACAATTGCAGCTCACGTGGCAGGCCCATCAGGCAAGATTCCTCGGAGTACGGGCTTATGCTTCTGAATACGCCCTAAACATACACAAGGCTGGGACAGACAGTTCACCAAGTAGATACACCACCAGACCTTACCTGTAGCACCCGCTCACATCTATTTTAGTGATGGGTGCTGGCTGATTGCATCAGAAGCGACCGCTTCAACATACCCATACGATTTTGCACAGGCGACACCAATACAAAGTCATGCGCCAGATCACGATTGAGCCACACAACACTGGAACAAATACCGCGATTGACTGCAGTAACAGCCTCCACGGAAGAACACTGATCATCTGTTATCTCAGCTATGCGCAGTGAAGCGGCAAGCCACAAAGAGCCTATACGGGCCCCTTTTGACCCACCAGAACCTGATAGGCATCTTCTCACTTTGTGGAATAGAAGGCTACGCATTGTGGCCCAGTACAGGTGGTCTCGGCACGCCACGCATCACAAAGCACAGTAGCGCAAAATACAGCGTTCTATTCAGGAGTATACGACTACGCTAGCGTATGACTGCTGGATGAGATTTTGCGAACCATCAATGGGAAAACCCACACGTCAAATGTCTGTGCCATCCTGCGCTCTTTTCTCGGCCAATGCAACACCTACAATGATGCAGCTCGTGTGGTCCTCCGGAAAGGCGTCAGCAATCAGGAGCTTACCAAACGCTGCCCAAGTGTTTCACAGCGAAAGTTGTTATGACATGACAACTTGGGTCTCACACAGCGCCTTAGCTCTTCGACAACGCCAGTGTCCGTAACAAATCGCGCGAAATTGAAAAAAAATGCACCAATGACACAGTCGGGTTAAACCGGTGTTGGCTTAGTGGTTTTAACTTCTGTCTTAGAGTCCGATTCTATAGTTTATCTGTTTCTGATTCTAACCTTATCTCTAGCGCTCATGTCGACTACTTCTCCTGGCCAGGCGTGATCCGCCTGGTCAGCGTCCCTGCCGTCTAATGAATTACCGCTAGACTCCTTTTTCCGCAGTGGTATTGACAGTATTCCCGTGGCACTGGTACCTACAAATGGAGGCTTCATCAGACTTACAAACCCTCAGGCGGTTGAAAAGGAACTTAAGACAACTTCAAACCATTTACAGACCATCACAGACATGCGCCCATTTGGGCGAGGAGGTATTGTGTGTAGGTCGTCAGATCGCGCATTTGTAATCTGCAGTAGGCTCAACGCATGGCAACCGCAGCGGCGCGCTATTGGTCACACTCTCACAGGGACGCCGCCGCGACGTGCGCCTCGCAACGGCCGCCGCACCTCATGACGAAATACTCTCGTTCTCGGAGTGCGCCCTGAAGGAATCCCTAATGGCCGTTCCTTTTAGTAAGATGCTCCATGCTCCAAAATCAGCCTGTACAAACACTTGTTTATTTTCACACTCATGCTAAACATTACCTGGTTATCAGAAGCGTATTTCTGCTCCCTAAATCACGAAATGACTGCAAATTTGTATGTGCAAACGCCACATGAGTCTTTCGCGAGTGTACGCAGATGCCGTATTTACATACTGCCATCATTTTCTGCACTTTGCTGTGGATGTCGATGATGATGCCAATGCTTTTATTTTCAGACTTTCAAGCTTTTACCTGCTAACGTTCACAATAATCTTTAAAATTATAAAACGTTTTATTTTGTTACTTACTACTATTCATAATTTTGTGTAGCATCTTAAAAATGTATACGTAACATAAAAGAAATTTTGTTTTTTACACTTACACAAGCTTCAGAGAGCTTCGGTGCGTTCGCAGTGTGTGGTTGCTTGTTTTACAGACCTCTGTGTTTTGTAATGTCTATGGCGCCTACTTCCATTGACAACTTGTGTTTTCTCACTCTGCCACGACTAACGGCGAAAAGGTTCTAGCATTGATACAGACGTCATGCGAAATAGCGGCTCAGTCAGGTTGCTGTAGTCAGGTCGTCTGCAGCTCAGAGGAGTATGTCTCCAGCCACTTTCACGGTCCCTGCCCTGCGTATATTTTATGCGTGCATTTTGGTTCTGCGTTAACATTTTTCTTCTAGCTGCTTTGATGCCGCCATGTTTCTTTTTTCTTTCTTGCTGCTGCTTCTGCCATTTTTGCATTGTGGTTAAGTAACTATCTTTTTCTTATCGACTAACGTTGTTAGCCCAACAAATTTTATTTTATGCATTCATTTTGTCAACTTCGTGTGTTGCCTCTATTAAGTTCTTTCTAGTTGGGAAGAATTCAGTTCGCTTCTTACCTCTGGGCACCATTGCTGCTACAGAAACCATTCCATTTCGTTCGTTCTCTCTATGTCGTTATACACTCCGTTTTATAGTACATCGTACTATTCTTCAAGAGCTATCCTGGATTCACGCTAGTCGATCTCGGCAAATAGTTCTTGCCCTGATTTTACCTAAGTGGGCCAGTTTCTTAGTGGTTATAACAAATAACTTTTATCTTAGTCGGCATGGCTTCAAAAAAGGTTATTCACGTGACACTGAGTTATTTAGGTTCATGACTAATATTCACTTTAATCTAGACACAAACGATCGAACCAATTGCCCCGTTTTTGATTTCGCTGTGCGTTCGATACTCAAACTAATTAACATTTGATTTCTACATTGTCTGTCCTTTGTATTCCTTCATTACCACCATCTTGGCTCCAAAAACTTTCATTCTTGGTGGTCAGCTACATCTCGTCTAATGTTTTCGACATCACCTGCATCGTTGCCCAAGGCAGTGTGCTAAGTCGGTTACTCTTTCTAATATACATCGAAGGGGCGCTGCAACACTTTTGAAATGGGTGTCACTGTTGGCTCATAATGCCTCACAAATCACATGCCAAATTATTTTTTAAAATATGCCGATACAAGCGGAGTTCGAGGAATTTGTTGAATACTTCAAGCGGTTTCCCTTTTTGTACAAGCGAGTGCACTGAAGGCAACTTGGGTAGGGACACAAGGGGGCAAAAAGAGGCACCTTTTTGTCAAGGCACGTCATGACTTTGAGCACTTTCCTTTTTTTTTAAAACGCATGGCTACTTTCAGCGTGAGCACAAGCGCTGGCACGTGGCAGCAGTTGCAGTGGCCACAGTATTTGCATAGCCTATGATGCCCAAATCAGTCAATGGCTGTGGACTCGGGTATGACACAGTAATCCAGGTATAAGGTATCACCTGTAGAGAGACGAGGGAGCAATTGCTGGCTTACTTTGAGAATTAATTGTGAATTTCAGACTACATGCTGCGCTCTAATGTATGGCTCATGTGCTTTTGGGAGCTGCGACTACCGATCAGCAGTGTTTTCTGACAGTGCTAAAAAAGTGTTGCAGGGTCCCTTTAAGGACTTACCCGCTGACCTTTCATCCTTGATTTAGTTACATGACAACAAGTCTATCACCTATTGCAGTATTAATTTATGGGCTAGTTTTTCTTTCGTTTTTATGATCATTTCATTTCTCAAATGACCTTAACCTGATGTTCAGGTAGAGGGCAACTCAGCAGAACTCACTCATTGTACGATTAACAATACCATTATTTCAGCTGCCCCTTTATACAAATAAATATAATTGTGTTTACCTTACATCAGATTTATCCTATACTACGGCGTGTCAACAGCTATCTCAGCAAAAGCTTCTCAATCTGCAGGTTACCTCCACAGAAACTTGTGCAATGCATGTTCTAATGTATATGCATTATCATATCTTATCTTTACTCACATTGAGAGTATGCTTCATCTACATGGTCACCATAACGAGATTATCTAGTCCATATGTTGGAAGCCATTACAAATAGGGCAGGCAGATTCACCTACAAGAAAACATGACATTGACATGACACCATAGAGTTTCCTAAATATACACTAGAGGGAACTCTGGCGATAGTGTCTATGGGAACTACCATGCATGGCGGATCAGCGAGCAAGGAATGATGCGTAGTACACGAATTCGTCTAATCTTCATACTTCTGAATTCGTGTGCATTCGTTTGGCTTGGAGCTGTCTTCTCACAAAACAAAAATCAGCACATATTCAGGGGTGGCACTTCACCACTTTATTCTTCTAGGCTTACCATTTCAAATCAGGTCATGAAGTTCAAAAAAGGTTGTTCTTTTCTTTGAAACAAAACCGAAACCAGCTATAAATGAAGCCACAAGTGGGGTTCGCTACCCGCAAGTACGAAGAGTAGGCAAATCTGTGTACTACCCATCGTTTCCAGGGTCGCTGAATGATCACAGTGCCAGAGTCCCCTCTAGTTAATTTTAGTAAACTATGCATGACATGGCCAGCCGCATCACTGCTCTTATGTGCCTCTTTGACTGGTAGAGTATTGTGACGAATTTCAGTGCTGCTTTATCCTCCTGTGTACACGTCTTGGCACATTCACAGCACACTTAGTTTCATGTGCACTCATGATTACACGCAGGCATTTAAGCCGTCATTACAACCTAGGCGATTGCATATTCAAATCAGTCTTTTGAATCGCATTGCGTCTAACTGTAACTGTAAAACGTTTAGTAGATTTTCAGTGATAATCTGATTTCATTACATGTTAGTTTTGTGTAACATTGTTGCCCCTTGCCATTTGTAGTCTTTGTTTTACTGTTTTCTTCTTGTATTTTTTATCTGTCTTTCAGTTACTGATGTCCTCCTATCGGCGTGTAAGGTATTTTGAATAAATAAATAAACTGGCTCTTGGTCTTCTCACATTGAGGTGTACCTTCACCAGCCTATGATAATTACATTCTACTTTGCCCCTAACTTCTTTCATGTGCACTGCCTGGGTCCCAGGATTATATAAAATCTACGACTCTGTTTTTCTGTGAAGACTTTCCATATTCTCTTCCTATTTATATAATTTCAGAAAAAGGTGTTCATTAGGTAGAGTTCATTTCATTCTTCTAGCATGTATATTATTAGAGGGTGTGTGAATATTCATGTTTAGACTTATAATTGAGTGCTTCGATTGAACTTTCAAATACAGGAAAATATCTGAAACGTCTAAACACAGGCTAATTGCGCAACTCTGTTAGGGTGGTGTCCCTAAAACTAATGCGAAAGTCATTACAGTAGGCTTTAAAGCATTCACTGATACCCTGGTTAGAAAGCTAGCACATGTTTCCCTTCAATGAGATTATGCCATTCCTGCATGTCGTGGCTCCAGCAAAAAAAGCCAGGGAACATACTGGAAGACTGTTGTATTGCAAGCAAAAAAAGTCAGATCTTCTAGTCAAGAAACTGAAAATTACTTCACTGAGCTTGTGAACAAAAGAAAGGTTTTAAATACTGGAAAGAGTTTTCAACTGCACTTTATACAGGTATTACAAAAATTGCTTTCTGATACCTTCCCATCTGCTGAGGTGGCCAGTGATCGCAGGTTTTTGGCTGCTGTGAACACCATGAGATCACCACGAGAGCCTGAAAACTTGCAATGAGGCATGACTTTTGTTTCTTCATGACAATGTGTTCAACAGCAGTATCTCACCGTGCTGTGTGCACGGTGAGAAACTGCTGTTGAGCAACATGAGCAAATTTGCTTTGCTTTTAATATTCAATAAAACCTTTAGTATTTGATTTTATATTTTTGGCCACTATATGGCACTACTTGATCCAAGATGAAGTCAGTATCAACCCTAAAGTTAATATTGTAGCTCATCACCTCACCTTTCTGTTTCCTATCTTCACACTGAAGTCTTTCATGACTATGGTGTACTGAGTATAGTTCTCTTGCATTGCATAAGCAATATACTTGCCTATTACTGCTTCTTCATAGTAAAGGCCAAACAGAGGAGCAAACGCCTGCACCACTTCAAGTTTATATCTTATTTAGCTGGATGACTGGGGTTGCTGGCCCTTAACAGACAATATGCAATTCTTGAATGTTTCCGGCAATGTTTTTGAGAAATAGCAACCCCTTGTCACACTGTTTTATCGGAAAGCCCTCTGTATCAGTGTGACCATTAGTGCTGTATGTGCCTTTCCTGCCTTTCCAGCTCTAAAATTTCTAAGGTCAATTATATTCTACTCAAGGTTTTCAAAATCTTGAAATAACTCTGCTAATATAACTGCACTTGAGAAGGTCCTTGTGTTCAACATTGTGCAGGACAAATAACCACAGGTCAGTTAGAGCTATAGTATAGATACCAAGGGATGAATGCCATAGGCAAGGATGGCAGCGGGTTGATAAAGTCACAAAATTTGAAAGTTCACTCACATAAAGTGAAACCAGATCCCACGGAATAGGGTTAGTTGCATATTATTGGCAGAAGCCTTTGACCTAGAGTGCACATAAAATAATAACTAAAAAATAATGAATGGTGATGATTTCCTGGTATCTGATGCTAATATGGAGGGATGCAACAGGACGTATTAATTGTGTTAAAAAATGCCAGGCCTGCGCAGAAGACGGAGCACAGTCACAGCAAAAACTAGAAGAGCGGCCTTTCAGAGCCTTTCAAAACACTCATTGGGTAACTACAGCAAGCAAAGCTGCATGATACCCACTAGGGTATTAATAATGAAATTTCTTTGGTAGTAGGCCGACATTCACTATGCTATTTTTCATCATTTTTCTGAGAAGCGTGTATCCGCTAAACACCTGCAAGGTATTTTGAGCCAATTGTTCATGCAGTGGCCGTGGACGATGAGGAATAGTGGCTGAAGTGGGTATGTGCCACAGTCAATAGGGGAACTAGAACAAACTTTTGTAATTGGTTGAGTATTGGATGACCCACTCGTTAGACTATTCGCATTGAGTGGCGACTGGTTGTTCTTTTGCTATTTTAAAACGCTTTGTAAGTCGCATTAACGCGATTGCTTTTCCTACATAAACCTGCCTAAGGCAAGTTTGCCAACAAGTCCCAAGCAGCGGTTTGGTTCAGTGGTAGAATACTGTGCTGGCACCCAGCGGACCCGGGTTCGAGCCCCACTGTGTCATTGGTGCTAGGTTTAATTTCGAGCGATGTAGTTAAGGACACCGGTGGCGATAGCGGACAACTGCACGTGACCGAATTTTATTTATTTATTTATTTATGATACCTCAAATTAAGGCCCCTAAAAGAAGGGGTTTTACATGAGGGGTGGGCATATCTACAAAAACGGCTCTTCTAAGATGCGTTTGGAGATGGCTTGGTCGGAATGAAGCACTGCCTGAGTTGTGATGACAAAACAGCTTTCGCTGTAAAAAAGTATTGAAATTTCCTGATAGCTCGCCAACTACCAGAAGGAGCGGGCTGCAGCTACTAATTCTACATAGTGGCAGGTTTCAACCAAAACTGTCATTAGCCCAATTTCACTCTGACCTTTGGTTTGCACGCTACAGCCGCTAAAGTGAGCACTTAAAGTAGCTTTTCTTTGAATTAGTGCCCGAATGGCAAAGAGCTGGAAGAACAACGTGTGTGTGTGTGTGAACTACAGCTAAAATTTGGGAAAACTTCCACATAAAGATTTGGTTGCTTCGTCAAGCATACGGGGGAGCATTATAGGAGTTGTACTCATTGCTACGAGTGGTTCAGGCATTCTGATAATGACCTAATGTAGATCGATAACGATGCGAAGCCAGGACAACCTTGTACATAAACAGATAATGACCACGTTGAGAGTTCGTGCAGTGATTTGAGGATATCTCTATTGACTGTTGGAGAAATTGCTGACGAAGTGTGTGTTAGAACAGGTTAATGTCATGAAATTTCACTTTTTCTTTATTACAAACATAAACTACATTGACAGATGTCATTTCCAAACCCTAAAAAAGGTCCTGGACAATACAAGAAGAAACTTGCAGGCCATTAGTGCGTTCCAGGAAGCTTTCCAAAAACAGAAGAAACGATTGGAACACTCTATTGCCAGTAGAGTGGAATAGTTTGAGGGAAGAAATGCTTAAAATGTTGTACCACAATCAGTGAAGGTGTTAGTGAAAAACATTATTTTTTAACACATTTCGTATATGCATGCAACTTGTGGGAGTCGTTTCAAGTTTTATGAGTGCTCGTACACATGTGGGGATAAACAAAACGGCAGCTACCTTGGGTCAGAAAAACGAGTTGAAATTTCCCAATTTTCTGACGCACTTGGTTCAGAAAAATGTGACTGTGGCAAGGAGTTACAAGTGTGTAGCAAAATATGTGGTACTTGAAATAATACATTTGTTAATCTTGATAATTATGCTCCTTAGATGATTGGAACCAAGCCACTCAGGGGAATTGGCCAAGACTCGGGCAGATGATTTGGTCTTGAGTACCTGGATTCATACTAGAAATTATTGCATCTGGTAGAATGAACAGTTATACTTAATTACTAAATTGTCCACCTTGATTAGTCATCAAGAAACAGAAAAACGCATGCAACAAATCTGTGTTTTGCAACGTAAGAAATACGTTCTACGTAATGATTTTAAGGAGAAGCGAGGTACAATACACATTGAAGAGGCATTATATGCACTTTGTTGATGCTCTAGCTGATGACAAAATTATGGCTGAGCCATTTGTAATAGTTGGGCAGCTTTATCACCCACTTGTTAAGTAAATTGCCATGTATGACACCTTGTTGTCTTATTCTTCTAGCACACTATACAACCTGTGTATATGTGATTCCTTATCTTATACGACACCTGATTTAGATATTTTTGAAAAGTATCTTCAAGCACCAGCGTGGCCTTGTGGTAAAACACTTGACTGCCACGTGAATTGCCCAGATTAAAATCCCACACAATCTTAAACATTTCTTTCCTTATTGTGCATGCCAGCGGTAGACAGCTATGCAAAAATTATCATCTGTTATTATGATCTCATAAATTTTCCTTTAAAATCATGAGCAATTTATGAAGCATGAAATTCAAGTGATTGACGTAGGGATGTTTCCATAGAAATGTGTATATTCCTGTCAAAGAGTGCCAGTATGGGATTCCCAAATGATAGCAGCACAATGGCATGCCAAGTTGCCGCATTAGTTCATGCTTCATTTTTTAAAGGAGGTAATATGAATCTTGTAAACACTTTTGATGGCTTCGTGCTTTGTTTTTTTCAGTTGTCATTAGTATCATTATCAATGCAATATTGGAAGTGCTAGTTGCATTCCCTCCTCACAAATTTGTAACTCGTAAGGTAGAAGCTTTTGAGGGTTTTGATTGTTTGTTAGGAGTACTATCAACTATCAAAAATATGCACAGTTGTGATTGTTGCTGCACTGTTATATAAATCCATGACTTGAAACAACGCACAAAGCTACGTAGTGCAAAGAAGTTGGAGCTCATTAGCATAAAGTGCCCTCCTTCGTGGAGCATATTAGGCCAACTCAAACGAGAGGCATGATACTGCAGGTGACAAGAAAAGACATTGATGACAGTACAAGATGCGATGCATTCTACATCTAAATGAAGCGCATACACATGCAGCGAGTGCTTTGATAAATGTTTTGCTACATTATTTCAAGTGCTCTGAAATGGGAATTGTGGTTCACTATGCATATACTATGATCTGTGAGGGTGGTGATTTGGGCTAGTTGGTAGTGTAGCATGACAATTCATGGTAGCGCAAACAAAGGACATCAACAAAAGACGCCACATTCAAGACATCACAGCGCTATGCATTGTCTTAAATGTGCCTTCTTTTACCGATGTCTTTTGTCTGCAATGATGAGAAAACACTGACAATAAACAGACTTGTGTAGTGAAAGATATAGCGATGTATATCACAAGGCTGTTGTTTCCTTCGACTAACTGTTAAAGCCAACACTGTATCAATTGTAAGAGTACAATAAAATGAGATTGTTTTTCGTTGACTGGAGCTCTTTCGAAAGTTAAAAAAATAATCAAGAACTGCACATGAGAAACAGAGGTGGTTAAACATGAAGAAAAAAATACAGAAAAGAACTCAGGAAGGAAAATGAAGGAGATTTCACACATTGTGGAAATCCATTTCATGCAAAGTAGTCCATAATGATAATGCCTATGATGCAATACTTGGCATTCAGCCAAGTGTCATTGCATGAACGAATGTGTTTTGATAAATTTAGCGGTTTCGTGCTCATCAAGGACTTACCAAAAACGTTTACTACACAGGAGTTCAGAGGGTAACTTATGGTCTGACACATCGGCACGAGTCTTACAGCACAGCTGCCAGTTTCATCACAACAAAGTGCATGCTATGGTACGACAATGTGAAGATTGTTCATTAACATATTCCTACCTGGTCGAGCAACACTTGAATGTAGCTTGCCGGGTCATATAAAATGTTTGTTATGACTTACAAAGTGGAGGCCACCCTGGAACCACAATTGGCATTAACCCAACATGACAGCTGTATTTAAAGTAGTCAAGTTTACTACCTTTTAATCAGACTACAGTGCCAGCCCTACAGCCATAGTTAACATTACACTGACATGATGCCTGCATAGAATCTTTTAAAGCTGTTTCAAGACATGCCGTGGCTCTGTGGTAAAATACTTGACTGCTGTGCAGAATACCCGGTCGTTATTCTTTGTATTATTTTGGTCAATGCTGCCAGTGCCAGATTTTATTTAAATTGCTCACATTTAAATTGCCAATATTTATAAACTGTCATCACGTGCCACGCATACCACAGTGTACTGGCATATGCTGCCTGTGACTGGAAAAAGGGGTTTCATGACATACATAACAGGACACTCATTGTATACATGTCATAACCAGACAGTCATGTTCGTCATATTGTCATTCCCTGCTGGGCCTTTTTCGGTTCATACCAAGTTAAGGAGGTGAGCTCGATAGCACCCAGATGCAGGCCTCTAGATAGATATACGTGCTCAAAGTGCCTTTGTTCTTTAATGAAATGCTTTGCTTTCAAAACGCTTTCTAACACAAAAAAGAAGCTGCTCAAGCATGCCACTGACTTACCCAAGGTGGGCAAAAAGCAATCAAACATCTGAGAGACTGGAAGATGCATTGAGCGAGTTACTAAAAGCACAGGTTTTGTATATGAAGAAATATCTGCTTGTGGCACACTGTTTTGCTTATTGTCAATATTATTTACTGTTTGAAGTTAATAAATATGCACCATATGTAAAGAAATAGCCAGTTACAAGTGAAAGTATTTATTCTAATTACATCTGCTATTTGCATCAGTGTTAGCTTCCTTTCTGCTCTATTTCTCCCAACCCGCTCATAAAATCTTCAACATTGTTAGGCATATCACTGGTACAATGTTATTGGTTTCCCTGTCCACCCCGTGCTGAACCACCATTATCTAGGTCTTCCTACTCCAAAAGTGTGCGTGTGTGTGTGTGCCTTGTTTGTGTCTTCATTTTTAGTGCGCGATTAATATTCCACCTGGGTGTACTCCTAGTCACCAAAATTAATGCATAAGTTATGAAGCATCAGAGGCAACAGAAAACAGCCACAATACGGTGTGGAGCTTAAGGCAAATAAGCTGGCATATTGTTTCCTTTAGGCTGCAGAAACTTTTTTCTATTAGGACGCTTATTGCTGAAAACCACTTGCTAAAACCAATGGGTGTATTTCGCAACACCACGCGATCTTTCAATGTCTGAGTAAGAAGGAACATAGAAGGATGCACAGCATATCCTGAAGCAAATGGCTAAGCTTTGTTTACATAGTTTCTGAAGTTTTAAAAAGGGTGATGTTATTTTGAATATTAGAGGATAAAGATTTTTGCTTCATCTTCTAATACAGATGTTGAAGAATTGCCTTCATGACTACAGATCGCGTAAAATTTAAAACTTTCGGTGGAAGGAGTTTCAGTTCATGCAGTTGCGCTTTATGCAAACATGCAGTAATACACTTTTAGTACAAAACTTTCTGGGGCACAAATTGTTATTTAAAAAGAATACTTGCGCACCTACCAACTTTAATTTACTGGACAGTCGTTCTGTCAGATAGACTCATGGCGAGGAGAATGTCGGCCATCCTGAGAAGGATCCTTTGAACGGAGCTCTTCAAGCGGCTTGCCGCCTCTCTCGCGCTTGTTTTATTGGCTTCACACCAGTGCATACATAAGAAAAGTTCATTCCTAGGAAAAAAAACGCTGGCCTGGATTATGACGCCGGGCGTTTACTACAAAAAAAAAAGTGCACGGCAAGAGAGCACAAGCGCGTTACGCAGACGTAGCTTGATCTCACCAGATAAATGCGAGTTTCTGCAGATCTCGCGGGCACTCGCATGCGGTAGCTTGTTGTTGACGAGCACGTACGCGAAACACAAGTACTCACGACAGACAGAAGTTTGCCTGCGGAAGGCGCCCACAACACAGCATTGCTTTTTAATTTTCCTACAATGCTTCCACTTTGTGATGTGCGGTACCTCGTCGTTCCTCGATGGAGTCCAAACGCGCTTAGACATCTCGAACGGCAGGCGGATCATAAGCCCTAATGTTCGGTGGTACAGTACCTTAGCAGCATCACAGTCAAACTAAACTTGCAACTCTTTCCGAGCTGCTCCCACCAGAAACAAAGGTGCACAGAGCGTCGTGTTTTCCATATTGGCTTCCTTGAAGTGGCGACAATACGCAGGCGCCGAACATGCCACACGTAAAAATGCGCAGTCGGCGCGCACTGAGTTGTTTTTTCCTCCATGTTTGGCCGGCGTGTTTCGTGGGCGCAACAGGGTGGCGGCGCAACCTGGAAACGAGAGTACGGTGCGGAAGCCGTTGCTAGGCACACGTCGTGGCGGCGTCCCTGCGAGAGTGTGACCAATAGCACGCCGCCGCGGTTGCCATGCGTTGAGCCTACTGCAGATTACAAATGCGCCGCCGGATCAGATCTGCGTGCAGGATCTTCTCAAATGCACCTCCTTTGCTGCTACTCCTGTGAGGGCTTTTATTCCGCCTCACCTTGCATGTACCAAAGGCCTTGTACGGGGAGTCGACTCCAAGCTGAGTCCAGCTGAGACCCTAGACAGGCTCTCTGGAGCAGGCGTAATTTCAATTTACCTGTGTAATCGCCTAGTCGACAACGAGAGGGCACCAACCGAATGTGTCATCGCGACATTTGTGGGCACAAAATGCCCGTCAGAAATAAAATTACGGTCACTGATCTTCCGAGTAGAACCCCTCGCTTCTCGTCCAATTCGATGCAAGAACTGCTGGAGATTCGGCCACAGTGCGGCAGGATGTAAATCTAACATTCGTTGTAGCACCTGTGGAGAGAGCCATTCTTCAAGCAAGTGTACTGCAACAGCGGAAGAGTGTTGTCTCTGCGGGGGCAGTCACTGCGCCGACAACTCTGACTGTTCCGCTCGTTCCCGGGAGGTTCAAATCCTAGAAGTTATTGACCGCCGCCGCTGTTCTCGAAGGGAAGCCATTGCCATAGATAGAGACAGGGCGTTTAGATACTCTGGTATTACAGTGCGTAGCACTTCCAGTATGAACTCAAGCCTATCGCAGGCTATTGAAACTGCTGTGGAAAAGGCAGTAAGTAAGGCAATGGATAAACTCATATTTAACCTTTCTGACTGTTTGGTGCAAATTCTTTCAAGTCAGATTGGACAAACAGTACAGACTAGTACAGAATCTGCAGCATTAGACATTACCAGCGATGCCACACAGCTACGCAATGTAGCGTTGGACGAACTTTCTGCATCTACAGGCAAGGCTAAGCAGTCAGGAACACAGGTGCACTTGGACCGACATTTGCCTCAGCCGAGCACAAGTACTGCTACAAATATGGAACTCGATATACGAACTAATAAACGTACCAGATCCCCTATCTTCACCAATCTAAGCTATGATGATAGCCACTTTTTCTGTATGTTGTGCCTTATAAGCACCAGAGCCAGCAATCTTCACCAATCTCAAGTCCAAATCTAACCGGAATGAATCAGCTATTTCACGTGAAGATGCTAACAATGGCGCGACATGCGCCTCTGCGGTGGGCTCAACACCATAGGTCAGTTGAGGGTACTACAGTGGAACTGCCGTTCTATATGCTCAGCCTCAACCGACTTACAATACTTTTGCAATAATTTAAATCTTGATATTATAATTCTCCAGGAAACTTGGCTCACACCAGATAAAAATTTCCATCTTGCAGGTTTTCGTTCTTTTCGATTAGATCGCCCATCACGTGGTGATGGTTTAATGATTTTTGTATCAAGTAAATTATGCCATAGGGCGAAAACTTCTTTCACAATGTCAGACTTGGATTGTGAAATATTAGCATTAGACTTGTGTCTCCCCGGATACCACCCTTTTTCAATTGTAAATTGTTACTTCCCCTCCGGTGTGCAAAACACGCGTGACAGCGTTTTGGTAGCATGCAGAAAGGAAATTGTACTCACAGGAGACTTCAATTCACATCATTCGTCTTGGGGTATAAGGACAGATTTTTGCGTAGGCGACTGTGGGAATGGACTATTGAGCACAACCTTTCCTGTCTGAATAAAGGTCATGTAACAATTGTCCGAGATCAAACTAGCTCAGCATTGGATTTAACGTTTTGCTCCAATGCAATCAAGGTTTTGTCATGGGCTGTTCTGGATTCGGCTACTAACAGCAACCATCTTCCTGTTGTTTTTGACATTACTTGTCCAACAATAACTTTAGATCAGCCAAAACGCCCATACATCAACCATAGCAAATTTCAAACCTGCCTCCGTTCAGCCATTTCCGAGCTTGGAAATGCCAGTACTAAGGAGACTGCATCTACGATTGGTTCAATGCTGGAGGGATCTAGAAAAAATCTGAATTTTCTATTCCATCAAATAAACAGTCCTCCTCTCGTTGGTGAAATGATGAGCGTACGCGCGATTATAGAAAACGAAAAGCTATCGCTTCTCGGCCTTTTGGCTAAGATCAAAGTATAGAAGACGAAAAGCCGCTTGGAAAAAACTTCTTAATCAGAGCCCAACTAACTGGAAGGACTATCAATTCCTTGCTGGCGCACTTAAGCGTACAGTGAACCGCGCGAAAGAAGAATACGAAAGTAGACATTTTGATTATCTTTAGAAATCTAAAAGTAAGCATGATTTGTTCGCCTCTCTTCGGACAAGAAAAGTACTGCCAGCACCTTTAACGTTGCAGTCATGTGTCTTGACGCCGGAAGAAATGAACACCCCTCTGGAAGACATAGCGCAAGATT
Source organism: Rhipicephalus microplus (assembly GCF_013339725.1). NCBI lineage: Eukaryota > Metazoa > Arthropoda > Arachnida > Ixodida > Ixodidae > Rhipicephalus > Rhipicephalus microplus. Next base: position 75,884 of record NW_023611780.1, read on the forward strand.
TAGAACGCCGCTTCACTGCTAATGTTTTGGCTATTCATTTCGTTCTGGTAAACTTGCATGAGTTTCCAGAAGTTTCTTTAGCTGAATTGAGTCACTGCTAATGTTTTGGCTATTCATTCCGTTCTGGTAAACTTGCATGAGTTTCCAGAAGTTTCTTTAGCTGAATTGAGTCAGACAGTATTATGCTTACCGAGTACAGCTCCCGGACCAGATGGAATTACGAATTCTATGTTGAAATGTTTACTCCAGGAATCGCCTAATCTTTTGCTAGAACTAGTGAATTATTCGTTAGGGAACGCATGGATTCCTCCAAAATATAAACTTGCCAAAATTGTATTGTTGCTAAAAAATGAAAATGATACATACACGTTGGATAACATAAGGCCGATCGCACTGACATCAAACTTAGTGAAATTGGTTGAGAGAATCATCAATATACGAATTAATGAACTTATTACCATGAGGTGAATTCTAAGTCCCTGTCAAATTGGGTTCAGGGCTGGTTGTTCAATTTGGCATACCCACGTTGATTTAGAGAGTCGGCTTCAATTAGCTCGGCTCCATAAAAAATACGCCGCTTTAGTTACCTTAGACATCGCTAAAGCATATGATACCGTGGAGCACTGTATTTTGATAGATCGATTAGAATACCTTGATTTTCCATCATACATAGTAGCGTGGGTTCACAATTTTCTTGCAGACAGAAAATTTTATTGTTTTAAAGATGGGTTTTCATCATCTACTCATACTCAAACGAGGGGAGTACCGCAAGGCTCGGAGCTTTCCCCGGTTCTATTTTAATTTACTAATAAGCACGATTCCACGTAAACAGGATATAACAACCTATGTTTATGCACACGATATCGCATTTTTTGCAATGGCAGATAACATTCATACCTCATATGAACGGCTGCAGGCTTACCTTAATATATTGGAGAGCTGGCTCGATGGCAACAGTTTTTTACTTAATCCGAGTAAATGTGCCCTCGTTGTTTTCCCGCTGCAATACCCTATGAACATCTCTCTGTCTTACTATCATGAGGATATACCACAGGTGGAATCTGTTAAATACCTTGGAGTAATTTATCACACGTCACTTAACTGGGGACCTCATATCGAATACATCGCCGGAAAAGGTGTGCGGGCCATTGGCACATTACGTAGGCTAAGCAGCTACCGCATAGGTATGAGAAGAGACACGTTGGTAATGATATATCGCATGTACGTTCGTACCATTTTGGAAGTTGGTTGTGTACTTTTCTCTGGAAATCCAGCTTACAAGTTGCGGCCTCTCATTCTTCTGAAAAGAGAAGCTTTACGCTTATGCCTTAGCCTTCCCAAACCAGTTGCCAACAATGTGTTGTATCTCGAATCGAGGGTCCCTCCGCTTTCTTGTAGAATTCGCCTTCTGACTGTTCAGACATTCTTAAGAATTTATGAATCACCATTACGACATTCAGAAACAGCCTTTACTTCCACCCCGGAATCATTTTTTGCTGCTAGATGGCCGCGATTTCACAACCCACAAATTATATTTGTGCAAAATTTACTGGAGACTCTAAACGTACGTATATGCGACACCATGTCGAGCCGTGATAGTTTAGCCCCGGTGGAAATTCAATTCAACGACATTTTTCCTAATAATGCCAAATTACTTCCCCATTATATTTTGGATCGTTTACTACAAGATCACCTGCACCGTATTACAACGAACGTTATTGTTGCTACAGACGCATCGCAATACGACGAAAAGTCAGGGGTTGGTATTTTCAGCCCGATTTTAAATTGGATTTATTCCCTTCGAATACCCGATTTCATACCCGTTTTTGTGGCTGAGTTTCTGGCAGTGGTGCTCGCCTTACGCAAGTTAGATACAGCAATAACATCAGGTGTCATAATAACAGATTCCCTATCTCTATGTGCGGCACTTTCTGTTGGTGCTGATAATCACGTAACAAAGGCGTTCCGTGCACTAGTACCTGCGCATTTGAGAAAAGTACGATTAGTTTGGGTACCTGGACATAAAGGTTTGTTTCTAAATGAAATAGCCGATTCCTTAGCTAAGTCATCAATCAGCGAATCAATTCTACCGCTCTGTCCATCATTCGCTTATGTGACTGCTGCTCGATTCCGCAGACGTACGCTTATGCAGTCTTTAAAGGTTCAGCACTAACAAACTCTACAGAATATCGCCATTTATTATATCCCTGGCAAAGAGACTTTTGCCGCACTCGAAAACAAGAAGTAGCTATCACAAGGCTGCGTTGCCGAGTACCAAATCTAAATTTCTATAAACACTGGTCTGCTCAGGCACCTTCGCCACTGTGTGCGTTCTGTGATGAACTGGAAACAATAGACCATTTCTTTTTGACCTGCAGGCGGTTTAGCACATTACGAAAAACCCTATTAGAAATACCTTTACGTGGTATTGGTATGGACTTATCTCTGCCTGTCATTTTGTCTTTTGGAGCTTCCATTTCTGGTTTCTCTAATGCGACAGTATGCGCGGCCGTCCGGGAATATATTGATGAAACTAATAGGTTTACTAATTAACCAGTTTCATTATCCTAACAGGTCCACATGTTTATATACGTATAAAATCAGATTATTGCTCTATTCTAAGAAAAAATTCGTTTATGTAAATATCTGTATGCATTACATTAAGCACCAAACTTTCCTAGGCTATCGGTAATCTTTCTGTTGAACCTCAATTATTCCGAATCTGAACAGTAAATTTTGAAACCACTCGATTCTTGGCCAATCCCCCACGATGGGTATGTGCAACTAACAATAGGAGAACAAAACAACAACAACAACAACAACAACAACAACAACAACAACAACAACAACAACAACAACAACAACAACAACAACAACAACAACAACAACAACAACAACAACAACAACAACAACAACAACAACAACAACAACAACAACGACAACAACAACAACAACAACAACAACAACCACGCTTCTCAGAAGAATGTCGAAAAGTCGCATAGCGAATGCCGGCCTACTACTCTTAAATTTTTATTAATGCCGTAGTGGGCATCAAGCAATTGTGCTTGCAGCAGTTACTCAGTGAGTGTTTAGGAAATGCTCTTAAGTGCCGCTGTTTTAGCTTTTGCTGTGATTGTACAGCGCCTTCCATGCAGACCGGTGTTTTTCCCGCAGACATTTCACCCCACTGACTATACGTACAAGAAGGATGTAAGCTCTGAAGACACTGAGACATTTAATAGCCCCTTCACTATGCTCGAGCTGGAGTACGCCTTGCAACATGCTAACACACGCAGTGCTCCAGTAGCCGATGGAGCATGCGATGCTCATTTACGCAATATGCCCCTTCAGTACCAATATGCTCTCATCAAAGAGTTTACTACAGTCTGAGATAGCGGAATATTGCCCTCCACATACAATATTTCGGTAGTCAAGCCCATTCCAAAGCCTTGTACCCTCCCCCCCCCCATGATTTATCCAACCTCCGTCTGATATCTTTAACCTCGTGTGTCTGTAAAGTAGAGGCGAGCATAGTTAATACACGCTTGATGTGGTACCTTGAAGATCTCAACCTTTTGGCCCCTACAATCTACGGATTCCGCGAGCGCCTAAAGATGTGCTCCTTTGCCTAAAAGAAGACATCCTGAACCCTAACTCGGGGCATCCATGGGCTGTTGTAGCAGTGGACATACGCAAGACATTTTTTGGCGAACAACATAGTGCCATGGTGACGAAAGCACGTGTCTCTTGGATTAAAATAAAAACGTATAGCTTCATAGTGGGCTTCTTGGAAGGGCGAAGCTACCAAGTAGAAATAGGCCATTATGTCAGTGCCGTACGAACTAACCACGTAGGCGTTCCCAGGGGCAAGGTGATATCACCCAGGCTCTTTAACATGGCCACGTACCAGATACCATGACGCTTCGTGGATGTACTGGGCCTGAAACTGAAACACGAAGTGTATGCCGATGACGTAACCATGTGGACGCATCAATGATCTGTCGGTGAGTAGGAGGATGATTCCTCAGCATTATTCTCGTCTACGCAATGGAAGCAGGCTTACACACTGCCCCGAAGAAAACAGAGTTTTTCCGTCATTTACTGTGGCCGAACCACGTTTGTCAGGACAACATCTTGGGCTTGGTGAGTCATATAGAACACCAAAGAGCATACGGTTTTTCAACTCTGGCAATATTCTTGGATGTTTCAAAAGTGTACGACTACGTGTTCCAATGTGCGATAATTTGTGGTCTTGCGTCTAAGCGAATAACAGGGCACCTTTTACGCTATGTTTAGGCGTTTCTTATTGATCTGTCGGTGCAGGTGAAGTTAGGAACAGTGCTCAGTAGCTCGAGAAAAATCCCCAGAAGAGTGCCACAGGGCAGTGTCCTGTTTCTAATGTTGTTCAATGTGGACATGGCTGGTTTACCTAATTCTCTGAAGACTGCGAGCAAGACAGTTCAAATATCAATTTATGCCGAAACATGTTGTTACGGGTGAGAGATGTTTATTGTACAGGCGGGATGATAGATGGTTGCAGAATTCAGGCCTGGCACAGAATAAATTCACTTCTTTTTCCTCTACCCCACTTCAACGAAAGTCCCGTATCATTCCTCCCGTTGCAGACAATGCCCGCTTGGCGAGTTAGTCAGTGTCGCGCAAGGTGTGGCCTAAATCGGGCGACATGTACGACGTCAGTTTTCCTAGAGCGATGGTCAGAAGATATGAGGCGTGATATAAACTAAGTAACGTCGCTAAGGCCCGACAAAATGACAAAGGGACCTGTATAGCAAGCCAGAAACTTTTGATGCGAACCACTCTTGCGATATGGAGTCCACAGCCACACCATATCACCTTCGCTGTACGACACATGTCGATGTCGCTTGTTGTAGCGAGCCTTTGAAAGTTCTTGGGTTGCGAAAGTCCAGAGACACGCGATGCGCCGTGCCTCTTCTGCGCGACAGAGTGCCTCTGCAAGGGATGGGTTTTCTTGCTCTGAAAACGGGAGAATTGGGTCGAGGGTCGTACGTGGCTCACGTATGTAGAGAATGTAAAACGGGCTAAAGCCGGTGGTCTCGTGTAGCGCAGTGTTGTAGACGTAGGTCATAAATGGTGCAACCTCGTTCCAGTTGTTATGCTTGGAATCAACGTACATAGCGAGCATATTAAGGAGCGTCCTGCTGACACGCTCAGTCGAACCGTTCGTCTTTGGGTGGTTTGAAGTGGCGTGACGGAACTGGGAAGCAGACTGGCGAATCAACTCTTCCACGGCGTCGGCTACAACTGCCGGCCACGGTCGCTGATGATGGCACGAGAAAGCCCATGAGGGAGGATGATGTAGCGTAGCAGGAAGTCACAAACGTGATCGTCTGTTGCGGCAGAGATTGCTGCGGTTTCAGCATGCCGAGTGAAGTGGTCTAGACAGACTATTATCCAGCGGTTCCCGATGATAGATCGTGGAAAAGGGCCTATCAAGTCAATACCGACGACTTCAAAGGGAAAACATGGAGGCGGTATGGGATGGATAAATCCTGGCGACGCACTTGTTGGACTCTTGTACCGTTGAAAATGCTCACAGCTGTTCACGTAATTAGCTGTAGCCTGACACATGCGGGGCCAGTAGGAGCGTTTCAGTGTGCAGTGATAGGTCTTGGCGAACCCCATATGCCCAGATTTTGCATCGTCATGCATAGCTTGCAGCACGTTGGGTCGCGATGATTTGGGGACAACCAAAAAAGTAGGCGGGCCCCCTATGCAGCGAAAGTTTGCTCGTAAGGAATGCCATCCTGCATGAAGAATGGCCTCTGATACGGCTTATCGACAGCTGATGAGAAAAAAGGAGCCAGACTACGGTCTTGACGTTGTTCTGTACGGAACGCTTCCAAATATGGAAAACGTGAGTCATGAGCGGCCAGACAGTCGTCTAAATTGTCGGTGTCGCATTCAGTCGTGGGAAGGGGAAGTCGCAATAGGCAGTCAGCGTCCGCGGGATGGTGGCCACTCTTGAAGCAAACATCGAAGTCATATTCTTGCAAACGGAGCGCCCATCGTGCAAGACGACCTGTGAGACCTCGTAGACAAGTGAGCCAGCAAAGTGAGTGGTGGTCTGTGACGATGGAGATTCGGCGGCCATAGATGTACGGGCGAAATTTGTGCATAGCGAAGACAGCTGCAAGACATTCTTGCTCTGTAACAGTGTAATTGCGCTCAGCTTTACTCAAAGAACGGCTCGCGTAGGCAAGGACATGTTCGGCGGCGCTGTGACGCTGAACTAATACTGCGCCAATACCGATTCTGCTTGCGTCACTGTGAACCTCAGTTAGGGCTGATGCGTCAAAATGACAAAGAACAGGCCCAGAAGTGAGTAGGAGCTTCAGCTGCGAAAACGATGACTCACACTCTTTCGTCCTCTTGAAGGGTACGTCTTTGTTGAGCAGATGAGTAGGAGGCTCAGCAACATCGGCGAAGCGAGGAACAATGCGCCGGATATACGAATACAGGCCCAGGAAGCTTCGGAGTTCTCGTAGTGAGCGTGATTGAGGGAAAGTGCTGACCGCGGTGATTTTGTGGGGATCAGGCTGAATGCCGTGTTTGTCTACGAGATGGCCAAGAGCTAGAGTTCCACGATCACCAAAATGTCACTTTTATGAATTCAAGGTAAGTGCTGCTTTCTCAACGCACGTGAGAACGACATCAAGTCGATGATTGTGTTCTTCAAACGTGGGACAAAATATTGCAATGTCATCAAGATAGCAAAGACATACATTCTATTTTAAGCCATGGAGAACTGTGTTCATAAAGCGCTCAAACGTGGCTGGAGCATTTCACAGACTAAATGGCATGATGTTGAATTCAAATAAAGCATCTGGAGTTATAAAAGCCGTTTTTTTCTTTATCGGCAGAGTGCATAGTGATTTGACAATATCCCGATCTTCAGCCTACGGAAGAAAAGTATGAAGCAGAGTGCAAACAATCTATAACCTCGTCGATGTGGGGAAGCCGATATACGTCTGTTTTCGTAACTTAGTTGAGCCACCGGTAATATAAACAGAATCTCCAAGACCCATTATTTTTTTACATGTATAACTGGTGCTGCCCAGAGGCTAGACGACTCTTGAGTAACTTTCTTAGACAGCATTTCTTCCACCTGCTCAGCAATAACCTTACGCTCTGTCGAAGATTCTCTGCATAGCCTCTGATGAATGAGATGGACGGAGCCGATATCAATCGCAGGACGAGTGCGTGAAGGTGGTGCAGACATTTTACGGCTATTGAGTGCAAAATCTAAAATGAATGTATGGTTGGAGAGGATCCGAACTAACGGTTGTCTCTTCTCTGGCGACAGCGACTTATTTACCATATCCATTAGTATGTCATCACTAGGACAAGTCACATCAGACACATTTTCCTTTTTCCTGTCGTTGCTAATGACCGCAATGTTAACGTTGCTCCTCACGTCAAACTCAAACACAGCCAGCCTCATTCCACCAGACAGTACAATCTGCTCGAAAGAGGAGTTGACCACCTATACCAAGGCTTTGCCGCTACTTGCAGAAATCACGCAATGTGGCACCACCACATCCTTCTTCGCACAGCTCAGCTGGATTGGGTGAACTATAACGTCAACGTTATCTGCGGTGATACCACAAACAACAACAGGCACTTGAACTGTCGACTGGGCCGGTAAAACTATGTCATCAACGACTGGGATAGTCTGTTGGCATCGCGTGGGCTCTTCACAAAAACCAGGCAGCAAAAATTCGCCAGCTGCGCAATACACAGTGGCTCTGAATTCTTTCAGAAAGTTCATCCCCAGAATAACGTCATGAGTAGAATTAAGAAGAACTGTAAAAACTGCCTTAAACAATTTAGCGCCGAAACTAACAGTTGCAGTACAAACTCCCACTGGGCGCAACGTTTCTCCACTCACTGCACGAAACGTTGTCTGGCTTCCCCAAGAGAACATCACTTTCTTGCAAAGACGAGTCATAAAACTTCTGCTCATGACGAAAACAGTTGCTCCTGTGTCGGCTAACCCGGACGTGAGGACACCATCTATAAGAACACTGACCATATTTCGTAAAATGGAAACTGGCGGAGGCATATCTGCACGCAGTGAAAAATGTCTGGCGACCTCACCTGCACCGGCCACGGCGTCTAGTTTCCCGGCGGAGGAGAAGTGAGACACCGATGACCTGGTGATGGTGACCAATGTTGCTGGGAAGAGGCTGGTGGCGTTACACTCCGAACAGAAGTCGGCAAATTCCTGCGGAAGATCTGTTGGAAGTCTGTTCGGTTGTAGCCGTTGGGTGGCCAGCGAAGCCTCTCCAAGTAGTTGCGCGCCATGAGGATGCCGGAGGTCGTTGATACTGCGGCAGAGGTTACCGATGCCGCTCTTAGCAGAAGCGGGCTATATGTCCACGAACGCCGCAGTAAAAGCACACAGGTGCTTCACGCCCCACTCGCTGCTGAAGATGGTCAGCGGGATAATCTTGCCACGCTGCCCTATAGGGGGGTGACCTTTGCACGGGGTGATTTCGCGGATCAGACATATAGGTATGGCGACGCAACTGTACCACCGTCCTTGAGTAGACGAAGCCCGCAGCGTTGATGGACGCAGGCGGGAGGCCGCATGGCGTATAAGAACCGTGGCCATGTGCTATCGACGGCGCAGCACTGTCCCGACAATCATGTTCTTCGCGCACTATTTCTTGTATTGTTGACGCCAGGTCACTTGGTGTAGGGACTGCGTCAATGCTTGCGACCGTTGTGACGTTGGGGAGTCTACCAAACTTGGCCAAAATGCGCCGAGCTTTAAGGGACTCAAATGTTCGACAATATCGAGTGATGTCATTGACCGACTGCAAGTCCTCCTTTTTTATAAGGTAGTGATAGATATCCTCCGCAATGCCCCTAAGGAGATGCCCGACCTTATCGTCATCCGCCATTATAGTCAAGGGTCCGACGGAATCCCGTCTGGTCGGGGACAAACATAGTGCAAAATAACAGAAACAAAAACGCCGACCAAGGTGAAATACACAAAGCTTAAAAAGACGTTTCGGCTCCCTACACGGGAGCCTTGTTCGCAGGCTCCCGTGTGGGGAGCCTGTGAACAAGATTCCCGTGAACAAGGCTCCCGTGTGGGGAGCCGAAACGTCTTTTTAAGTTTTGTGTATTTAATCTTGGTCGGCGTTTTTGTTTTTGTTATTTTACACTATCAGTCATTAGTGGGTCCACACTCTTGCAAAGCTTGAGAACTTCGTCAATATACATCGTACATGTCTCCCCAGGGACTTGAGCGTGATTGCTCAGGGTCTGCTCAGCACGCTTCTTTATCGTGGTCGGATCTCTAAAACACTTCTTGATTTTGTCCACGAAATTTGCCCGCGTAGTCAAATTCTCTTCACGATTCTCGTACCACATCAACGCGGTTCCTTTAAGAAAAAGTGGTACGTAGTTGCGCTGGCCGGTAGTATCCCAGGGATTATACAGACCGACCCGCCGATAGTGCTTGAGCCATTCATCGACGTACTCTCCAGGTTTCCCAGAGAACGGGCGCGGTTCCCTGTTGTGGTGTCCATAAGTGTTAGGCGCAGCTGGTTGGATTTTGCAGTCAGGGTTCATGATGACCGGTAGCGGCAGAAGTCCTGCGAGTCTGCGGCTCTGGCGAAGCTCCAGGGGTGTGTCTTCCGCGGTACTTGTCCGGTGCTCCAAGTTGTTACCCAGCACTCTTCACCAATTATGTTACTGGTGAGAGATGTTTATTGTACAGGCGAGATGACTAACAATATCAGCTTAAAAGTCTCGATTCATGCTATTCCGAGGGATGCGAAGACGAGAAATAAGGATGAAAATATTACTTCCTGATGCAAGTTAAGAACATGAGATTCCTTGGAGGCACACTAGACACCAGGATGAATTGCCGACGAGCAGTAAACAAGACAATGTCAGCACTGTCATTCTGTGTAAACATTCTTCGAAGGATGGCAGAAGCAAGGTGGGGTAGACACCCAACATTAATGATAAAGTTACAAGCGGCAGTAATTGTCGATCGTGTGCTTTTCCAAATGCCTCTGATCTCTTCGAGGGAGTCACAATACGAATGTGTGGACAAACTTCATCGAAAAAGTCTCAGAGTCGCTTTAAGAGTGTCAAAGTTTTCAGCGAGCATAAAGGGGCTTCATGGAGCTCGTCTTTTACTGTTACGTCTTCTCGCTTCTCAATGACTGCTGACACAGCTTTGCCGACTTGGCGAATCAAGTCCAGGACGAGCCCTACTCAGTAGCCTTTGGCGACGCACGGAATCGCGAGCTTTCGTAGCCCTCAACACCCTTCGCCATTGTGGCCTCGATTTCCCCAAACAAAACAATTTAGTCAAGACCCACGTTGGTCACATGGGGATGTCGACTGTCAGGTTACGATTTCATGGATGCACAGCAAGCATTCTACACCCACAGCAGAAGTACTTTTTTTTCTACTTGAATATATTGAAGAAAAGTACGCCGATCACTTGAAAGTTTTCACCGACGGGTCGGTCGACATAGTACGTAAAGCAAGCGTTGCAGCGTTTGCAACACCATCTTTAAAGGCGTCCTGGGCAGTGCGACTCGAGTGCGTTGTTTCCTTAACAGAATGTGAAAGCGTGGCAATTCAGGCAGCCATGAAGAAACTGAAGTTTAGTAGGCAGCAACAAGTCATGCTGTTTTCGGATAGTAAGCCCGCTTTGTAGCGGCTAAAACATTGATTGGTTTTAGATTGATGCACTCAAAGATCACTGCGACTCCTTAAAGACATGCATGGGATTGGTATAAACATTAGGTTTCAATGGATTCCATCATATGTAGGTATAGCGGGTAATGAGGCGGCTGACAGACATGCCCGAAGTGCTCTGGAGCTTACACCATCGAAGAAGGCTCCCAAATACAATCAGCGCATTTTACGAGAAGCTGTCAATAAGCATTTTCACTCGTTATGACTGACGCCTCGACATCCATGTGTGACAAAAAGGCTATCAAGGGAAGAGGCCTGCTTCATCGCATCCGAACGGGATCAATGCGTACACCAGCCTGCCTTCACAAGATCAGACTCTCCACGACACTCTTGTCGCCGAAGTGCAAGGAAAATGGTGATATAGAACACTATTTGCTTAAGTGTGTGCTTTGATATAGAACACTATTCGCTTAAGTATCGTGAGCTTAAGAAGGAACGGCAAGGTTTCTTTGAGGAACTGCAACGTTCGGACTCGTGATGTGACAGCGTGGCTGATATTGTGTTTCCGCGTGGTCACTCGATCTACAGGAAACAGGTGCAACGACGTCTCTTAAAGTTTTTGAATGATACATACCTCACATGTGACTGGTGATAAGTGACGATAATGTTTAGGGTGTGGTGCAGCGAGACAGAGTACCGGCAGAATACTGCATGTGGAATACCACAGAGGCCGCTGTCTTGTGCAGGCTTACGTCACGCTATGAGCCATTTTTATTTTAAGAGCCTGCTCGTGCTTAGTAAAAAAGCAAGCAAAGGACATTAGCTACAATTAGAAAAGAAAAAACCGGGAGTGGTAACTGCCTGCAGATTATGCAAAGAGGCGATCTGCCGGCTACCTACAACATTCTAACATAACCTAGCAGAAAGAAAAGCGGTGTTTTAAACTTCACCGAGGTAATCTACCTATCATAGGGAAATCAACTGTTCGAATACTAGCTATTCGCCTAGACGAGCATTGCACAGCGAACATCCGGTTACAACGTGTTACGAATACCAGCAAACAAATTCTTCATGCTTTACGCAGAGTCTCTAACCGAACTCCTAGAGTAAACGAACGTGATATTCGGCAGTTTGTTCAAAGTTTTCTCGTCTCGCGTATCATGTATTGACTGCTGTATCATCTGGTCGGCCGTAATCAAGCTCGAGCGGCTGCTTAACGAGGTCAAACGCATGGTTACCGGCTTGCCAATGTACACAGCCTAGATGCGCTCAAGAGCTGAGTAAGCTCAACAATCTGACTGAGCTCGTCAACATGCACATCCGCAAGCTTCGTGAACAAATTCCGGGTGATACACGCACATACGTCTCGGGTATGACATCGACACACTGCCCAGATTGCCCAACAAAATACTACCTTGGGAAATTACAATACTCACTAATGGCAACCCACTCCTGTTGTATATACGGACCCTAATAAGCGAGCGCGGCGCCTTAATTACGCCAAAAGACATGCTAGGGCTGCTTGTTCCCTCCCCATAACTGGGGAGGGAACCATTGGAGAGGGACCACATCGTATACATTGAAGCTGCACTTCCTGCAGATGGTTCTAGTAACACTTATGTCACTGTATGGTATGACCAGGCAAATAGAAATCAGATCCTAAGTTTTAATGAAATCAGATCCGGCGCTTAATCGTACAGCTCTCGAGCAGAGCTCTAATCTTAGATTATTTGGAATTGGCCCTCGAAAGGTCACCTCAAACTGATACCGTTCACCATCGCCTGTAAATTGATTTCCAGGTTACCCGTGGGGCATGCGCTAATATTCTTTACACAGATCCTGTACTCCGGAAGAACCAATACCAAACGCGCCTGCTCCGCGAATGCAGTCATGACGTTATTATGTATTGGGTCCGCAGGCATTGCGGTATCCTCGGAAACGAGAAGTCTCATAAATTAGCGTGGTCATCTCTTCACCGAGCTAGCCAGAGCTTCCGTTACTCCTTCCGCTCTTCTGGCTACCCTACCCGAGCTAACAGATTAGATAGCAGATAAGCACATCACCAAACAACGCCGCGCAACCTACCTCCAACAATAAACGTCAGACTCCGGAGTTTTGCGGACACGCAGCACCACCTGTCGACGCAGTTTGGAGTAGTGCAAAGCCCGACTACCGTGCAGTTTGCTGTGCAACCAGGTGCAACGACAACCTACGTACCAGAGATTCAGCTAAAAAAATATTAGGTTACTTGCACGTTGAACACTTGGAAAAAGAGCTACAAATTTTTGTCCGCTAGTAGGACGCGTCACTGAACCACCATAAAGTGCTTGCTTATTCACTTACTGCCCCGCCACGGTGGTCTAGTGGCTAAGGTACTCGGCTGCTGACCCGTAAGTCGCGGAATCAAATCCCGGCTGTGGCGGCTGCATTTCCGATGGAGGCGGAAATGTTGTAGGCCCGTGTACTCAGATTTGGGTGAACCTTAAAGAGCCCCAGGTGGTCAAAATTGCCGGAGCCCTCCACTACGGCGTCTCTCATAATCAAATAGTGGTTTTGGGACGTTAAACCCCACAAATTAATCAATTATTCACTTGCTAGAACGACGACGAGAACAAGAGCAGATGCAACAGCTCCGCGCTCTAAAAAACCCACACGAGTCGACGCTACTATTGCATCAGAACTGTGGCAGTTTGGGCTAGTTGGTATGACATGAAGATAGTTATAGCATGAGAACAGAATGACGAGGCCTTCTTGGTCCTGAGTGTAAACATTCGACAGAAGCCTTATATCGCCGAGACGAAAAACTTACCGGAACGACTGAAGCAACACGCCAGCAATATGCGGAAGTTCTACCAAGAGCGCAGCACAGTCGCCGAACATGCTGCGACATTGGATCACCGGATAAATTTGATTGATTTGTGTGGTTTAACGTCCCATAACCACCATATGATTATGAGAGACGCGGTAGTGGAGGGCTCCGGAAATTTCGACCACCTGGGGTTCTTTAACGTGCACCCAAATCTGAGCACACGGGCCTACACCATTTCCGCCTCCACCGGAAATGCAGCCGCCGCAGCCGGGATTCGAACTCGCGACCTGCGGGTCAGCAGCCGAGTACCTTAGCCACTAGACCACCGCGGCGGGGCACCGGATAAATTTCGAAGCGACGGCCATCCTTGAAAGCGAGCTGAACTGGAGAGGGTTATTACTCGAGTCGTGGCGCATACAGAGGACAGTCCATAACATAAACCGCTCCCTCGGAGCCTTCCCCCAGTGTACACATATAGACTGCGCTCCATGGTAAAACGAAAGAGAGGGAAGGGGGGGCTCATTATCTGCCCCGCGAGTGCTTGCTAGACGCCGCTGCTACGTAGTCTCTGTGGTCACCCCTGAGGAAGGAACCAAGTCGGTTTCTAAACGTCGCGCTTCATTAAAACTTTTGGTTGGAGTCTAAATCGTCTCCCACTCCTTGGTACTTCTTGTCTCTTTGTCGTCGTTCTGTTCTGGCGCTATAACTACCGTAAGGCTACGATTGCGTTGCGAATTGCCACGGACGTAAAGGACTTCATTTTCGCTGATTTCTGCAGCTTTTACGAAGCAGAACGTTGAGATTACAGAATACGGGCCGTCGCAAACGTGTTGGGTGAGCGAATCACTCGCGTTATCTACAGCCGGCAACATGAGAAAGTGTGGTAATAAAGTTATATGATAATACGCCTGATCGTTACCACGGAGAACCGTGGCAGCGTTATTTATGAAATTTAACAGAGCCTCTGATGGTGGCGCGTGCTGTGCAATAGTAAACAGGTGATGTGGCAATACACATCACACACGCCGGGACCACAGATAATCTGAAGTGGTCACCACTACGCAGCATTACGCATGTGGGGCTTTGAAGGCTGTAAGTTTTTGCTTTAACTAGAAAATGTGAACGCGTACATCACATAGGTAATTCGCAAAGTAATCGCCACCACAATCAGGCTTTTTTTGGTTTGTCTCCGCGATTGCCAGATTTATCTCGGAGACCTCGGTTTCGCCTTTCGTTATTCACTGAGAAAGTGGACACGCATTTCAGTATATAGCAACTGAAGTCAACCGTCAACATAACACTCTAGCAACAGTTCAACGCACAGGAAGCGAGAGATCGACAGAAAATGCAGCTGCAAAGGGCCATTGTCAGGGTCATTCGTGCTGGATAAAACAAGCTTTGTAACACTGATCGTAAGATAGACTTTTTGTGTATGTACTTGGTCACTTTAACATCATGTCTATACCGAAGTATAACGCATTTAGGCGTTGAAGAACGCATGTGGGAGCGCCTGCCGAAAACTCGATGTTGTGGGATGCTCGCTTGCATGTGAACTGCAACACACCAAAATAACTGAAACATATTTTGCGTTGTACCCACAGTTGGCTTTGATGAGCTTCCTACTTTTGTGATGCGAGGTTGGATTGACGGAAGAAGCTTTCCACGTCCCTGATTTTCTAGAAATCGCGCATCAAGACCGACGAAGCAGGAGGGCCTATGCACGTTCGCTTGCGGACGGCACTCTTTGCTCTACACATTTATGGCAGGCGCGTCGATGGGGGGGGGGGGGGGGGGTCGTGTGGCAGCGTTTTTCGCAGCGCTGCCTGGGCAGAGTCCGATGTCCATGGGTAATCCGCTCTCAATGCTATCGCTTTCTTCGAAGGTGTTCACATGGCAATAGTATGTCTTGCTTCGAAGAATTCAGGCAAGAACACTTCTTATTCCTTGCTTGCTGAACCGTGGGTGACACACCACCACCCGTGGCAGGTTTCTGCTCCAAGAGCAACGGCCGGGCTGATCTCAACCGCAAGTGTTGGGAGTGCCCTGTGTACAACCCACCTAGGCTTCTTACCGTGACCAACATAAAACGGGGACCCTGGCCTTCTCTCCGCCTGGAGCCTTCGGCCCCAGAACGCACCATCGAGTTCTGGTGAGCACTCATCTTGATCCTCCACCAAACCGTGCCACCGGTCAGCGACAGAGTCCGCGACAGCTACAAAATTCAAGCCATTCGAGCGGCCCCCAGTTAGTTGCCTCTATGACGTTCGTTAATAAAACGGAAGCAGCTTTATCCTCTCCCTCCGCTATGGTGCCCTGTGGATCGATGGATGGATGGATGGATAGATGGATGGATCGATGGATGGATGAATGGATGGATGGATGGATGGTTGGATGGATGGATGGATGGATGGATAGATGGATGGATATGGCTGTACCCTTTAGATCGGCCGGTGGCTAGCGCCACCAAGCCGTAATACTTAATGAACCAAAAGCTATATTTATTTTTTTCTTTAAATAGTGAGGTTGAGGATTCGTACTTCGCAGCGAACGGTTCAATTTTCACTCGTGCCTTGACTTTAGGCACCAATCAGATAACCTCCTTCTAGTTAATTCTACCCGCTTAAAGTCCATTTTTCCCTCACTGTCCCTAAACCCAAGTGCTTTGAAAAACTGCGCCATCAACCTGAACTGCAGGGTGAAAACCTTTACAGAACATTATCAAGTGTTATGCAGTTTCTTCTTCCTCTCCACACGCACTGCATACTGAGTCTACCCCTTCGTATTTGGCTCGATATGTCTTGGTTCGCAATACTCCCGTCCTGGCCTCAAAGAGTAGAGAACTACCCCGAGTATTATCATAGATCCTTTCCTTGGCAATTTCCTGCTTAGAAGTTCGATAGAGCTCTAGTGCGGACTTCTTATTCATGCCCATTCTCCACATGTCAGTATCCGTTTCCTTCACTTTCTTCTTAACTGATAGTTATTTTTGGTTTGGCCACCTGCTGTTTTCTAAGTATTTACCAGTCAATTTCCTGGTTCGCTTCCTCCATTTTGTATCGACATTCTTCATGTACAAGTTGCTGAAAACCTTCCTAGCCCAACGCTCCTCCCCCATTTCTCTCAATCGCTTCTCAAATTTTATCTTGCTGCTAGCTTCCCTGCCCTCAAATGATGTCCATCCCATGTCACCTTGCACTCCCTGATTTGGTGTATTCCCGTGAGCTCCTAAAGCAAGCCTACCTATTCCACGTTGCTTAATTTCTAATCCTGCTTGAACTTCTGATCTCGTGCACAAGACCGCAATGCCGAACGTCAGCCCAGGAACCTTGTCCCTGCCCACCGCTGCGCCCTCGGCGCTAACAAAGTGAAAAAATTGGCATATTTCACGTAAACTGAGAATCGATAATATGCGAAGCGCGAATGAGGAATGTTGATATGTGACTTAAAATTTAGCACAATGTTACAAGGTGGAGGTATTATATGCCACACATGGCTTCCATTTCGATCATGATTAAATTGTTTGGACGTGTCTTTTGCATCATGATCTATTCACGTCACCTGATACCAAATTTGGTTTCTGCTAGTGGAACTACCGCGAGCGTGCTGTGAGCGTAGCGTGTAGTCATGTTCTGCATGACACGCATGTCATAATTATCATGTTTGGACGTGTCATTTACGTCCGTCGTTCTTTCACGTCAAGTGGCACCAAACTTGGTATATGCGGAGCTCGCGAACTGGTCGTGAGCGCATCATTATCGCGGGATGTAGTCATGTTGTTACATGACACCCATCTCATTATTATCATGTTTCCACCAGTCACATACCTTCGTCGTTTGTTCACGTCCCATAATATCAAATTTGGTATATGTGAAGCTAGCGAAATGGCGGTGAGCGCATCATGAAGGGCCTGATATACTCCGACGTAACGTTCACGTGCGCGCGCGCTGGGCGCAGCGACGCTACGCTAGCGAAACGCCAGCATTTGATAGCCTGACGTGGTGTGACGCCAGGCACGACCAGTGCGGACCGGCGGTAACCGGCGCGCGATGCGACATGCTTCATTTCGCACCGACGAAGTTACCGGTCAACCACCGCGTCTGCTTCTGTTAGCCCACACGAGGCAAGCGCATTCTTTTTCAGAGGTACTGTATGCCTCTTTCCTGCAGCTCAGTTTTCGACTTAAATACAAAACTGGCGTTTCAAATACACCACTAGAACTCAAAATTTCTGCTCCCCCTTCTTCTGAATCATTCAAAAGTATATTTACAACCGCTTGACATTAACTTGAGGTTTAATCAAGTTACTGTGGTAAACTTCGTTCGGTCGCCTTCCTAATTTCTGTTATATATTGGTATCATAACGCTTCGATATTACTTTAGCAGGCCCTTCCCAATGAACCTCAAGCTTGTTCTTCATCGATGGCTGCAGTAGCATTACCTGACTACCTACTTCGATTTGTCGTAGTACTCCTTCGAAAACACTTGTGCAGCCTTCATGCGGCTTTCCACAAGACTTTTCGTTAATCACTTGAGAACAGTGATTAAGTGATTAAGTTATAAGGGGACACTTCAGTAGGCTTCTGTGGCTGATTTTGGGTCTAAGCACTCCAACCAGTTGTCGGGAACCTTCGTAGCCTCAGAGATTAAAGGCCACAGAAAAAGATGTCTCGAAGACCATTCGTAGCGACAAGGAATGAATATTATACAGCCTCTGAGACCCCTTCTACTGGTGTGCTGGTCTCTGTGGCCATACCTTAATTTTATTTAACACGTCGTTTTCATGCATCAATGAGCTTCGTGTAAGCTGCAGCGCAAGAGCGGCAAGCACACGATGCCAGAGTGTGTCTATGCACACATTTTATTTAAAACATGAGAATCTTTAGAGGAGGGAAAACTTTATGTTCAAGTGATAATCTTGGTAAGCACATGCCAACTTTGTCAATGTTTGATAAACGCAGGCACACAGAGAGGTTCATTGCACTGCGGGACGCTGAAACAAAGCTGGGGTATCATGATTATAAATTGCACACAAGAAATAAACATATAGGCAACAATATAAAGAGAACAGGAGTAGAGTAAAACTTCAGTAAATGCACACAACCACATATAGAGTGCACAACGCAACACGGCTATAGTTACTCCAACACTTGACTCTGGCATGCAAAAAAAGAAAAACACAATTTGACTACATTTTGTTTGCCACCATTTCACTAATTTTATACTTTGCATTTTACATCGCTCTGTCGCAAAAAACAGTCATGAGCAGTTGCTGCTGCAAAACGATGCAATTTTAGGTGTCCTGCAAGCAGTTAATGAGGCAGTAGTGTTTATTCAAGGTTACATCCTACCTTTAGCTAACAAACTTTTCTTAACTGTAAAAAATGAGGGCCCTCCTTCACGGAGGAAGCTGAAGGTATAGCGGTGCCGAGCACTTCCGTGAGACACATTAGACCGGTTTCTGTAAGAAGGAGTCTTCTCACTTAAGCTAGCTAAGGTGATGTAATGAATGTGCAGGCTGCTTGTGGTTATCACTGACAGGGTTTTCCACCACCAGAGCACATTAAAAGCTGAACTCACAAGTTAATAAATATAAAAACAAAGAGTACCTGTTAAATACACAAGACAAAAACATTCCTTAAGCACAGCCAGCAGAAACCCTAACCAAAGGAAAGAAACTCTTGTACATGGTCAGAAAAAGGAGCACATTATAATCTTTTCTGACATCACAATCATTCCTGCCCTCCTTACTATAAAGGGAGCAGATGTGGTGATAACATGTGAGGCAAATTCAATGCAAGTTAGGCTACATAATTATTCGGACATATATAGCAATGCAACGAAAGCTCATATTTGAACATACCAAGTGCAATGATAGTAGGGGTGTGTGGCAGTTCAGAGAGTTTTTCTGCGTTGCTGGTTCCTTCCTGGAAAATAAAGAGGAATACACTTGACCAATGTTAGGAGCAGGTTTCCTCAAAAACGCATCTCAACATTTCGGACATTCCACTTCAGCAGATATAAAGGCGAAGCTGCCCAGACAATACTCGATGTCCTGAGGTCGTCGTTATATGGTACAATCGTCCTCGCACAGTTCTCATTGACCTTAGTACTTACTGAAGACGACACAAGCTGGTTTGCCCCGGAAACGTCTTTTCGAGTGATTTCTGAGGACAACAACTGGTCCGGAAAAGGTCCTTCTAAGGATCTTTGGGGATGACAAAAGCATTGCACTGAGCACTAAGATATAATTTCTCAAGACCTTTGCGCACCAAGTAGACGCATTTCATACGTGAAAACTTTCTCCACACGTTTGTTTCTTACAGTCATAACGTTATTGTATATTTTGGCTTCGTTTTTTTTGGGGGGGGGGGGGGCAGAATATTTTCAAATTATGCGTCGCGCCTGATGAGACATGCTTAATCAATTGGCTTAGGTATCGGACCTGGTATTGCGAAATGTCCATTTGAAACAGTAAGTTCTTAAATGTCACAGCCTCAAATTAGTCATTATACTCCCCAGATAGCACAAAACATTAAAGTAACGTTGTATTTTTGTTGCGAATGATGAAGAAACGTTTTTTGTTTCCCAACAATGTTGTCTAAACGTTTTACATGAAACATTTAACGTTCTTTATTGTATGTAAAACGTTATATATATATATTAGAAATACACTGTTAAAATAACGTCGAATCTGGAACATTGGTGCAACATTCAAACAAAACATTGAAGGTTGAATGTTATATTTCAAACATTAAAAAAATGTTAAAATTGCACTAAGAATTAACATAACAGGTAAACATTCCAGTAATGTTCATGTAATATTTTACCATCATTATTTGCCAAAAATGCCCATTAACCAAGAAATTTGATAACTCATAGCTGCAGGGAAATACTTCGAGATGTACAGAGAAAACATTAAATTTCATTTAGGAAATGAAATTGGTTTTTTCTAAGTGACACCAGATAATGATAGTTACAATAACATGTAGTGCAGTCAATCTGTGGCTATTCTTCAATTGATATTGCAACTATTCTATGCAGGCTTATGAACTGGTTTTACTGCTTGAGATGTCATGCACAGCTGTCATTTGGTCATGCATTTGTAGTAGCTTTCAAGTTTCTCACACATCACTGTGGTATATATTACAGTGATGTGTGACAAACATATGTACATATGTACTTTAAAGTACATATGTACATATGTACCAAACTACCATTGACGTCGGCATGAATGAGTTAAGGCTTGGTGGGGGGGGGTTGCATTGCGGTGGGGGAGTGCTGGTGTGGCTTGGGCAAATGATGCTTTAAATCTTCATGCCCCAGCTGATTCCCAAGAGCACTGGTGACTCACAAAAGGTTGGCAAAACAGTAACGCAATTTTTTTATTGAGGTCCCAATGCTTTACATGCGGGAGTGAGCCAAACAATTATTGTAAATAAAACAAAGATTCTAAGGCTTCGCTAAAGCTATCCGAGTTTGAATGATGTTGATGCTCTTAGAAAGACCGTTCCAGTCCTGGGTGGTCTAGCAAAGGAACGACAGTGGGTCACGGTGCAAACAAGAGGTAGGTCGACAGCCTTGTGGTAATGTGTGTGGGCTGAAGTATGATGAGCAGTTAGGAAGTTATATTGAAATGTAAGCATTCGGTACTACAAGTAAATTCTAGGGATTGTGCATTGCAGGTATACATTATGTACGCCTGGGTTTGTCCTTATCTAAGCAACACTAGCTGGTACAGTACGAGTAGCAGTAGGGTAATTGGTACAGATTAATATAACTTCACGGTTTAGGTCAAGCTCCATAGATTTCATTTAAGCTGCGTTTAAACTGCAGATGATTAATTTTGGACCAATTCATGTTTTGTAAGCTCAAAAATTTGACTCATGGAGGGGCAAAATACAAGTTATAATGAAAATAGCCAGAAGATTTTAAGTATTGTTAACTATCTTACTACAGAAGACGTTTAGATTATGGTAATTCTTAAAAGACAAGACACTTAAGATAATTGAGAGACTACATCGTAGCGTGACCTCACCAGGGCTTCTGCGATCCTTCAGACTTCTATCAGCGAAGCTGTTTACGAAATCGCGAGTTGGCGGAAAAAAACTATCATTGTAAGAGGTATGTGACTCTATGCAGCCTACCAGAAAACTATCATCATCATAAATGGGTATGTGTGACAGGAATTGGGAAAATCCTACTACTCGCCCCTGGCTGACTAATAACGATGAAGGCAACAGTTAGCCCAACAAATCGCTTTGAAGGAACAGCGAACTGAAGACCCCTGAGCCCCTATGAGGAAATACTAGGAAATGAGAAAGGCAACAGCAGCGGCGAGAAGACCCTGAAGCAATAGAAGGCCTGTGCTAAAGACGTGCCTATCGATCTATAAGAGGTGTGGACGCTCAGTTTCAGGGAGAGTTTTTGTCTGTGGAATTAGAATAACCGTGTCGTGCCTGTGACTGTCTATGGGCTTCTTTGATCTAATAATCAACTTAAAAACAACCTAGCATCACCTAGCTAAAGCGTAGAAGCAACTTATAAGTCTTCACAATCGTCCAGTTTTTGCTGTTTCAAGCCTTGAGCGGCCTAGTACAAGTTTTGCCAATTCTTGTACGTCACTGCATTAGAAGCGATATAAATATTGTGTATAGTTTTCGTATCCACCAGAATTTGAGATAATTTAAGGGGCTTTTATAATTAACATGTCAAAACATTTCTCATCTCAGTAACAATTACTGTTCCTAACAAGTATGGTAGCGTGAGCATGTAAAAAATGCTCTTCATTCTGGCTTGTTTTCATTCACCGTCTAACAATCAGCAGCCAAAGCTACAGGCAAAATGCCAGAGGCCCATTTACAGTTGTCAGTAAGCTTAGCTCGAATGCTCCACAACATGCCCTGAAGCAGTTTGGTTGACACTAGCACCACTCAGCTTTGAGTTTTGTTGCCGAGGTGTTACGCATGCATGCCAACATACAATCCAAGCTTATCTCGGCAACAGTGCCCAGTGTTTCGCGGCTCGCCTCAGTCAAGCCAGTACAAGACACACTGCAGAGCGTTCGAGTTAAGCTTTCCGACAATTGTACGGTGCAATGTCGTTTAAGAACACCGGATCCACAATTGTACTGTGCAATGTCGTTTAAGAACACCAGATAGTTGAAATTCCTAAAGCTCTCTGCTACAGTGCGCTCATCTTGATATTGCGGTTTTGGCATGTAAACACCCCGATAATATTATTCATAAAACTATACAAAGCCAGACATAAGGACATGACAGTGAAAGTAGTCTGGCTGTTTAAATTTCAGTGCATCAAAGAAAACAGAGCAGTAGGAACATTTAACATGAACAGTCATGTGGTACAATCTCTGTGTGCAGTCTGCTCTTTTGCAACAATATTTCAACAAGAGCCAATACTAGATTTCACACCGTTTCTGTCATGTGCACCTTGAAATTGTGTTAAGTTAATGGAGATATGGCAACTCGGTCAGGATTGTAGGCATTGCGTTAATAGGATGAGGTTAGTTTCTACATTTTATCTGGAGCACAGCCCGAATAAAACTGGCCAAAAATGAGACGTCTTATGAAAAGCATTACGCTAACGTAACTCCTTAGCCAGAACAGCAACAGGGAAGCTACATATATGAGATGTAACGCAAGTGTGCCAGTAACACACCTCGTAGGCTGTACAACTGCATGCAGTCGGCCACTCGGTCAAAATAGCTGAACACTAGTCATAAAATGTCCTGCCGAAAGTCAATCCGTGCACAGACATGACATCGCAACCAACAAAATATGGTCAACGGGCACATTCTTGTCTTCGCCGCTTCGGTCAATCATGCATGCAAGGCGTGAAGACAGCGCGCAAAGGCAGTGTGCAGCTGGGCTAGCTACCTAGCTACCCTTGCTGGGCCGCACCACGAACTGAACCTACCTGGTAACACGCTGAACACAGTAAGCACATTCTAGGCAACATGCCGTAAGGTGGGACAGGTTGGCACCGATCAACGCACCAACCACCTTCCACGATCAAATCAAAAGCACAGTAGTCGAGCGCTGAGAGTCTCATGATCTGTGAAGGCCAAACTGTGCGCCGAATGTCTGCGTCCAGAGTATATACATGTCGCAACACGAACAAATCACGAACGAACCCTCCAGTTTTGCAGATGATGCACACACACTCCATACGTTTCGAGACGATGTCCCAGATCAAAATTTGTTACATTTACGATCTTTTACGACGCTAATTTCGCCAATGGGTCATTGCAGCTCTAGCGCAGCTTGCTTTACGGCTCTACTTAGTGTAACAAGGCGTTGACTGTAACCACCTAACCACAGAACCTAGTTTTTTACAATTTAGGCCACTTCACGGGTGCAGCCCCGTTTTTACCTCTGTTTTTGCTCAACTGAGAAGGTAGCGCTAGTGAAATTTTACTGATGTTTAAAAAACATATTTGATTTAGTTAACAAAAACTTCCTATATTTATTTACAATATGTTTTGTTTTGCAAAAATGTTTTTGTTGCAGCACTAGCAGTTTTGATCAGATGCAGCACTTAATTTTTCTATGTTTTGGCTCAAGTTGGCAACCATGAAAGTGTCTTTCTGTTTTCTTGGCGAGCGTAGACGATCGTGACGACGAGACCGGCGCGCTTTTCGTTCACGCTTGTGAAGATAGTATATGAAGGTAAGCATAAATGACTTCATTGCACTTTAAAGCTGCTACTCTCGATGAAGTGAAACTACTGCATGCATGTAATACCATTGTCACGTGGAACCGCGCCGTGGCTGACACGTACAGGACAAGTACAGGAGAGGTCAACAGTTCCCAGGCCACGCTGCCATAGAAATACATGAGATAGTGGCCTAAGAACTTTTGACCAACCCTGTACGTCCCACCTTTTTACGTGCACCTCAAACGCTAAGCGACATTTGCGTCTATACATGAACCACTGATGGTGCGCACCCGTCACTTTCTATAGCGTCAAGAGACGCACGTCGAAACGGACTACATCGCGTAGTGCTACATGTGCAGAAACTCCACCTACGTAGCTTTCCGTGCAGGGCCAAGACAAGTTGTTGCTTAGTATAGCAGTTAATTTCACTCATTCTTTTGTTTTGCGTAATAGTTTACATTATTCTAGTCTTATCAAGAGCCAATTGTATCATTCGCCATTTATTCAAGTGCAAGCATCAGCAGCCAATCAGTCAAACTTATTTTCTTTCGTTTTCTGTGGTAATATGCTGTGCCTTTTTTTCGTTCAAAAATCGACATGACAGTGCAATCATATGGTACATTTTTTTCTTTCTATCAGTTCTTGCAAAAGTGCTCACACAGGTTGAGCATTTAAAAATGCAGCTAGCTGCACAAAGTGCAGTTCTGACAAGAATTGAGCATCGCCTAAATCAAGACATCACAGTTGAAAATGCCATGAATTTAAATGAAATGCCCCTCTACCGTGCTACAACTGAGGAAGAATTGAGGACACTTGAAGCTAGACTCGAAAACAGCGTCCTTTTTGCTGCACTGGCAAGTGTTGCAAAAATGCAGGTGGTGCAAGCTGGTTCATTGCTCATTGCAGGTGCTGCAAGCTGGTTCAACAATAACATAATGTGTTGCTTCAAAATTCCAGGACTACAAGAGTATTGTGTGAATCTTTTGCAACATTTTTTCATTCAAGTTGAAAGAACTGGGCCAAATTGGAGGTTGTGACATAAGCACGACCACAAAAAGAGTAATGAAGAGGCTTCTTCATGACAGTGTAGCGGTATTGTACAGCTATACTGGAAGAAAAGGCAAACGACGGGCTGCGGAGCTCAACATTGTTCGTCTTGTATTTAGTAAGGGGACGCAAATTTTTTATGTCCTGGTGTACTTATTAATGTTCGTGAAAAAAAAATTGATGGTTCTGGTTGCTATGCATATTATTTCCAGCTGCTGTACGTACAACATGCAAGGCAACAGATGCTGAGATCAGCCACGTGATTGGCGATTGGTTACGCTTTGCCAATGCAAGGCTTACTGCGTCCAAGGCAAGCAAAAACTTAACGTTTATTATTTTATCACTCAGCCGAGCTATCACTCTTTTTGTCCTTGCCACCTTTAGATTTATGACATAACTTTTTTACGGGCCTTCCTGTGTTCTTTTGTAAGAAAGAGAAAGTGGTAATGTTTATACTTACGCTTTTTTTATAGTTAATCTTACTTAGAATGTAATATATATATATATATATATATATATATATATATATATATATATATATATATATATATATTACGAGCTCAGTTATGTTCTATTTTTGAATCAAAAGAAGAAAAAATGCAGCACATAACAACAGCTGTGGTAATCAGTTTTATGGGAAGCAGTCTACGAGTGGGTGTACTGCAATTTTTTGCTTTAAGTTAAACGTACAAGGTTGGTAGATGTGTTTTGGTCAGTGCAGTAGTTATGTGCACCTAGGGTTCTTACTAAGCACGTTGGCTACACCAGCTTTATTTATTGCGTACAGCTGGATCCCTGGGTTGTTAGATGACAGTATTTTTCCCACGCCTAAGATACCTGATGCCTTGTTTTCAGGTTTAGATGAGACAAAGTGATGACAAGTTATACCGCTTACTTTTTTCTGTCTGGGTAGAGCGCCAGTAAAAAGCACAAATTTGGATGAAAGCAGATGGTCTGGGCTGTATGGGGGCTGCCATGCTGCTGTAGGTCATCTTGGTTAGGGAGGCTATTGCGATTACCAGCTGGTAATGACTACAGTAATTCAAAGTTTGCCAAGTACATGCCAAACGTACTTCTTAAAGCTGTAGCGTCTCATGCAACAAGCGCAGCTAAAACCCTTGCATATGCCTGATGAAACAACTTTGCCCGGAACTATATTGTATATACTGTACAAGTCTTCTTCCAGTGTATTCCGTGTAGCTCCGGCAGCGCTGCAAGGTATCTGCTTCCATTCAGTGATTCAGTAAAAGTAAGTCAAAAGCTTTAAATTTTGAAGTGCGGCCAAGTGCAAGCAGGCAGCAAGTGACAGCATATACCATTGAGGGACCACCATGGCACTATCAAATGTGATGTGTGATGTAGACCAGGAAGGTAGCACTATTGCAAGGCAGTGCTGACAGTGAACATTATTGGTGGTTGGACGAAATTCGAGTTTTTAAATAGCTGCTGCGAACAAGTACTTTACAGAGCACTTACAAGGCTACGTGCATTAATTTTGCCCCGCCGTGGTGGTCAAGTGACTAAGGTACTCGGCTGCTGACCCGCAGGTCGCGGGCTCGCATCCCGGCTGCGGCGGCTGCATTTCCGTTGGAGGCGGAAATGCTGTAGACCCGTGTGCTCAGATTTCGGTGCACGTTGAAGAACCCCAGGTGGTCGAAATTTCCGGAGCCTTCCACTACGGCGTCTCTCATAATCATATGGTGGTTTTGGGACGTCAAGCCCTACATATCTATCTATCTATGTGCATTAATTGTGCAGTGGGGGTGAACGGTTTTCATTGTCCTATAAAAAGCATCTGTAATGTTCAAGCTGCAACTAAAGCTATTTTGTTTGTTTATTATCAGCAGTGATTCCTGAATATTTCTTGTTTTTGCACAACAAAGTGCCGCGGCCTGCTTATTGATGACAGCCAAGCCTCGGATGAGCATCGAGGAATAAAGTATATAAGGGCATCATGCAATAAAGTATATCTGCAATCAAGACATGCAGTTGAGATGAGTTAATGCTGCCAAACAGCTGTAAAATGTAGAAAGTCCTTGAAACTGCTGATTAGAGTGCTTCGAATCAGTCTGGTTCGGTCCATGCATATATATACAAGCCGCTATCACACATGCGTTCCATAAATAGTTTAATGTACTTTAGAATTCCCTACTGCATGTTGAACATGTGCTCCAGCTATGATTCGCAAGTTTGTCTTTTCAGTTAAAAAGACTTCTGACATTGGGCCTGTTTTCAGCGTTGCATGAGCATAATTTACAATAATTCTTAATGTTTTATAAATGTTACGGGAGTGTAACTTGTAACGTCACTCTTACGTTTTGCTTAACGTTATGCAAACGTTATTATAACGTTTTATTAATGTTTACATTATGTTTAGGATAACGTTAGTTCAACGTGTATTCAGAACGTTAGCAGAACATTTAGTTTCGATGACATTAACAATATTGTTTCAACATTAAAGCTGAACGTAAAAGTAACATTATTATAACGTATTTGTGCTACTTGGGTCTGTAGCGTGTAATAACAAACTAGCAGCTGGCAACAGCTGACTATGCGGCACCATTATGGATAGTCAAGTAGCCAAGCCATTCCAAGCCAAACGACTGTCAATATGGCAGCGGCGGCTCTGTCAGGGAAAATGCAGTGGACTAGAGAAGGTTCGTGTCCTTTGTTGATTGTGTGCATGGTTAAAAGTGAGATATGTGTGAGAGTGTAAGTCCTAGGTGATGGCGGGAGGTAAATTTCCGTGTTGATGGGTGCACTGGCCTGCTCAACGTTCAGACTGATCATGGATGCATTGTGAAGAGCCGACCGCGGCGAGATGTGGTTCGAAACAGCCTGGAACAACAGCCAACCGCGATCAATTGAGCTTCGAAGCAGCCTGTTCCCAACGTGAAAGGATCGACTTCTGCGTCTGACCCATGGCCCGACCTCGGGCAAGTCAAGTCAACGCCCGTGTCGAGTGTACTGATAGGCTGTCAGAGCGGAGCCTCTAACACTAGTGAGTTCGTTGGGCTCGATACATTTGGTGATGGGAACACTGTGTCAAACTTTCGAGGAAGATTACAAACGTAGTTGATTGAGCTGAGTTGACTGTCTTGATACTGCTTTTCTTTTTTTCAGACTATACGCGGACTCGAATGCCTGACAAAGCTGTCAGCAGTAATTAATTACTGTTAAATAAATAAATTTCTGTCAACAAGCTTTGTTTGTTTTACTCTAGTAGTCCAGCACTGTCACCTCTCTGTTGATTGATACAGTATATATACTCGAGACCTCACAGGTGTTTTTCTTTGGATGTATGTAAATATCATAAAAAGAAGTAAATCCTAAGTAGTATAACCGCCCACAGTACCGAACCGGCCACGCTATCGTTGTTCCGAAAAGATACTGAAAAAAAATTCCCAAGCATTTCCCCGAGGGTGAACATGGTTAAGTGGGAATGCACGGGGTGATGTTATGAGGGGTATTTATTAATTCGCACTATTATATTTATTAATCACACTATGGTGCCCTTATGGTGTAATGGTTCCTGGGAATCGCAATTTCATCACAGGGGAGAGTTTACGTTAACTCACTGGCGAATGCCAACGGATTTTAACTTTACTCCCCCTCATAGCATCACCCCGTGCATTCGCACTCAACCATGTTCACCCCCAGGGAAATGCTTGGGAGTTTTATTACTGATGATGATCATTAAAGTGTAATTAATGAATTTAAGTGTTTGTCATGAAGCATTTGTACACGGATACATTATATACGAAGTACTATTTATTTACACTTCACGACGCGTCCGGACGAGCAAAGTCCAGGGCTCGCACCCTCTCCCGCGCGGCACGTTCACTGGCTCGAACGGCTTCGGGAGCGTCCACTCGCCGTTGACGATTGCGAGCGGTGTCTTGACGCCGGCCTTCATCGCCCTTCTCCACCTGACGCTTGCGTTGTCGTTGCGCTTTTTGGGCCGCGTTCGCGGCTCGATGCTGACGCCTCATCTCGGCCTCGCGAGCGCGCAGTTCACCATCCGCTGCACGCTTCGCCCGCTTGTCCTCGGCCTCGCAAGCGCGAAGTTCGGCATCCTCTGCACGCTTCGCCCGCTTGTCTTCGGCCTCGCGAGCGCGCAGTTCGGCATCCGCTGCACGCTTCGCCCGCTTGCACTCGGCCTCGCGAGCGCGCAGTTCGGCATCCGCTGCACGCTTCGCCCGCTTACGTTCGGTATCACGAGCCCTTCGCAGCGCCGCCTTGTCTTCCAACGTCGGCGAAACCACCGCGGTACCGTCACCTCCAATGACGGGTGCAGTGGTGGCATTCGGTTGTACTGCATTCGTAGTTGATGGTAGCGCTGCCTCCGGGACATCCATCGCACGACCCGCTCTCGACGGGAGACTGAGAGAGAAGGCGGGCGCGCGAGAGAGAGGGGTGCGCGCGCAGCTGCAGCGAGCGAGGAGAGCGGAGGAGCGAGCGAAGGGGGAGGGGGTATAATAAGGCGCGTTACTGTCACCGATATCAGCGTCGCGTCCGTGGCTTATTCAGTAGAGCGTCGCACTGTGGCCCGCCAAGTCCTCTTTCTTTTAAAGATAGAGAGAAGACTGCGGACGCCGCCGACGGCGGTGGATGGTTTGGGGTCGCTTATAAAGTGTATTCACACTTAAAACTCAAGAATGGTTGTTTTGAGGATGTGCTGAGGTTGTTATGTGTATGGACAATAGGACGGGATTAGTGCCTTTCTAGTACCATAAGAGGACATTCTAAGGGCGTCATATTGTTCTCACGGAGGCATACTGAGGACGTCCTGAGGTTGTGTTTGTGTTGTCTGGGTGCTTATGCCCGTCTTATATATTTGATCCTGCTGTGAATTTACCGGCATTATGAACAGGTAAATTTATCACAAAATCAGCGCCAATCCCACTACTCGCTGCTACGTCTCATGTCATATAATTGAGGTGTAGTCGTGCGCTGATGTACCTGTGGGCTCATACCCCCCCCCCCCCCTTTTGAATGAGCCAACAGTACAAAAACGTCAAATCCACCCCTCAGCGCACTGCGATTTATTGGTTATGACGAACCAGTCATCGCGTTAGGGACGGTCGGCTAAGTTGAGTGGAGTTTTCAAACTAGAGGCATCTTAATTATTTCATTTGTTTGTCATTCCACTGAGTGCAGAAGTGCAACCTATCATGACTGGAGACTGGCAGTGTAACCATCGGCTGAGCTCTCTCAAGCGGTGCTCGTTGACGAAAACGTTGTGTGCGTCCCACAAGAGCGCGGGAACACTCCCACGTGCACTGCAAAGAACGCGTACCGGAGTCCCAGTGACACGCAGTCCGCGTCGCCCACGAATACTGTGACAGGCAGTAGGCGTTTCAAGAGAAGCGCGTGCACGGACAGAGGGAGATAAAAAAATTGCCCGCAGCTTCCCTCGGGGGAACACTGAGGAGGATGCGGAGCATATAATTGGTTAACGGGGTGTTCAAGTGCGACTCACTTGGGTCGATGGCTAAATTGGTTAACGTGGTTGTGAAATGGGGTGTTAAATTGCGACTTACTTGGGTCGATGGCTAAATTGGTTAACGTGGTTGTAGGAGGGGGTGTTAAATGAGTGAACACGTACACACGTATGCGAAAGGGCGGCGCTGGTTGAAGGGACGTCGATCATTGTGTTTGTGGATTCGTTGGAATTCATTTCACCGCGACCTTGGACGTCGACGCGCCGTACAAACCAACCGACGAGGGGCAACTGAGCGAGCGAGCGCCGACCTTGAGTATACATACAGCGCGATGGAGCATGCACTGTCAGCTGTCGAATGTTCGAGAAGGGGGAGAAGCGCAACGGCGCATGCGCGCGCGTCAGCTGCCGATGTTCTCGAAGCGCGACGGCGCATGCGCGCGCGTCAGCTGCCGATATTCTCGAAGCGTGACGGCGCATGCGCGCTACATTATACAGCTAGCGAATGTTCGTGAAGAGGAGAAGCGCACGCGGTGTGTAGAGGAGGAAGGGTGCACAGATGGTGGAGGAGTGAAGCGCGCGCAGTGTGTAGAGGAGGAAGGGATGCACAGATGGAGGAAGAAGGAGGAGGAAGCTTGCGGACGGCGCCGCACTACAAGCCTCGAGTACTAGATGCTCCGCATCTAAAAGCGCGTCGCATGTTTTATATGCAAGGAAGCTGCTGCGTAGCGTTCACCGCATCAAACGCTTGAGAGTCAAAGCGGCACCATCACAGTCACGAGTTGAACTCGGGGCTTCTTAGAATCAACGACTTTGTATCCGAGTTCACTCATCCATCAGTTCGATTGGCAGAAGCCCACGGCGAGTATCGAATTCGCCCACCACTTTTGCTTTTGCCAAGGAGCAGTGCTCACGCCGCAACGCCAGCGAGCGCATGGTTCATCTCCCAGCTTTACTGCACAGACTATGCACACACGCACGCAGAAGTTAAGGAAGCCACGTCGCTACTATAAGGGAGGTATAGAATAGCGGACCGCGAGCCCTTGCGGTGCGGTAGCTGCCACTGCACATGCGTTGTAACGCGAGCCGCCGTTCGCGTTCGCGGCCCGCCCGCAAAAAATCCGAAATAGCACGTGGCGACCGTGGCCCGTGAGGCCCGCGAATTGCTGTGTGTAGCTTCCGTGCATTTGGGTTTGCGGTCGGGGTGAAAGTTTCCTCAGGAAGAGCAAACGCTATTCTGAAACTCATATGGCGCCCGCAACTAAAGCAACGCCCGCAGCACCCGCAAACGTTATTTTAAACCTCCTTATGATCTCATACCCCATTTAACCGCGTTCACGACATATCCAATCACAGCCGCGTTGCCGACAAGATGCGAGCACCCCTGGTGACCACTTGTCCTTACATTTATCCGTAATACTTGATGGAACCGAAAGAATCAGCACGAGAGCGTTGCGTGAGCAGCCTTGCTGCCTTCGAGAGTGAAAATTTCCATGCTGCAGGTGGAGCGAAAGAACCTGTGCGAAAGAGGACATACGCCCACAAACACGCCTGTGGGAGGCGCGTGTTGAGTTGGCAAAATACAGCATGACAATGACGCTATCGTCGCTGCACTGCTAAAATGCTGAGTGAGTAGTGGCGCTGACGTGCTCGCACGCGGTGTTTCTTTGATAACCACCGCAAATGCCCCACATGTGTTTCTAACGCCGACGCGCATTCGTGAAGCCATTTCTAGCAACACGGCTATCACGCGCTCCGCACTGTCATCGTGCCACAGCTACCGCAAGCGAGCAAACTCGGCTGCCCGAGAAGCTCGGGCCATGCTGCATTGCACCCCAGGCCAGAAAAATCGGCGCACGCGTTCTGGGACGCGAAGCAGATCCATGGTGATCCTTTCCGTTCCCCGATTGACTAATCACGGCGAGTTTCAGCAGCTATGCCGTTCAGTATATTCAATAAAGAAAAGAGGGGGGGACACGCAGGCAGGTGAGCATTAACATCATTTCATGCACCAGTATTCGCCTGTGATCAGATGTGATTCCGCAACCGAAGGGAATTAAAGGGTGAGGAGGGATTGTCTATCTTGTTGAGAAACGGGATGGACAAGTTTAAGGGCAAACAAATATCATCGTCGACACAACACTAACCATCGCGCGACCGCACATTGCAATACGTGGATGCTATAGCAGAAACTTACTGATAAAGAAAACAAAGAGGATGCTAGGTAAAGCAAAAAAGGAAATACATTTTATCCCCGAAAGGTGCCAGCACTTACTCGCTCTGCATGGACGAATACGGAGTCTTTCAAAAAGAAATACAGTGCTGTAAACAAATAGCAACGACCACTTGCTATTAGCCTATTGGTCCTCTAAGTATTGAACCTTTTCTGAAGGTCTCAGTGTGGTTCCATGGTGCACACCACAATAGCAGCCGCAAGTGCAGACGAGGAGTTCACACACACACACACACACACACACACACACACACACACACACACACACACACACACACACACACACACACACACACACACACACACACACACACACACACACACACGCACACACACGCGCACACGCGCACACGCGCACACACATGCAAACACACACACACACACACACAAAAAGGCTCATTACAGTCGGAGAACATTTTAGTACAAGGCAGTGGTCGGATCAGAACGGGTTGTCAGGTCGGAGATGACGCCACCCACTACGTAATATTACACCTTTAATTATCTACCTGAAAGCATCGCACACAGAAACTCGAGGAAATATGACACATCACTTAGGAGACGAAAAAAAAAAAACACAAGGCGTTTTACACCAGAAATTTTCACAACGGGGTTGCGTGAAACCCATTATTGATACAAACAAACAAGCAAAAACGCAAACAAACACTACCTACCGTAACAACTGCTCCTTTTTATTTTTGGTATGCATCACCGCATGACAATTTTTTTATTGCAGCGGAGTTGACTTGTGTTGCCCTTTCTTCACAAAATGGCTAAAAAAAATCCGTAGCGGTTTTCTACGGCATATGCACGCAGAAATATTTTTTCAATGCTCACACATTTCAAGGCCAAACGTAGCTAGTAACGGGTGGAATTTGCTGACCCGCAGGTCGCGGGTTCAAATCCCACAGGTGGAATTTGGCAGCAGACCACTCAACACATTGGCAAGCTGCTAAGATCGAATTGGCAACCTGAATTATTTTATACCAGAGAGAAAGAAAAGGCACCTATTTGACGCAGCATGTTGTGTTTATGACCTTTCAATCACTGCAAGGGGTCCTCATCACTTCCACCGGTTCACCAGGGCTCCAGTAAATATTCCGTGACTACGTGCACTGCCAGCGAAGCATACACGTTTAACACGCGAAAATATAGGTCGAGGCATTTAGGCACATGTAACAACGGACAGTATAATAGGCGTGCGCACGAGGGGCTCAAAGTAAGCCCCATACATAGACGTATAATGGGGAAGGGGGGGGGGGGGGCACTGCGACAAACCGTCCCTCCTTCCCCGAAGGAGAAGCCTGCGCACACCTATAGATATAGCAACACGTACTTTTCCCTCAAGAAACACGTGTTTACGTCACTCAACGCATAGCGCCAGCTTGAACTAATAAACCCTGACCATTCTCAGCACAACACAAATACACAACGATGAGCCCACGCGACACGTTCAGCTCAAACGTTAACAACCACCAACATGAAACGTTAAGCGCTCAACGGGTAACAATTTACGGTTTCGAATGGTTGTTGCCCAAAAGATAAACCTCCTAGTGCCACTCTGGTCAGAGCTGTAAACCGTTTGGCAACAGGAACCTTATTTCACGCCATTGTACCACGGGTGTAATGCTTTTAATAAAGATTATACGCTTTGCTGATCCGTTGCTAACTGATCGGGAGTGCTGCGCCTTGAGCCTTACTTAGATCGCATATACGTTTCGCGTGCCTGTTTTGTGGAATATCAATAGCAAAAGCCAAAGTGAAGCACACGTACCTGCGGTAAAATTCCCAGCGAGTCTTGTCCTGAAGATCGTCAAACGTCGTCGCAGTCTCTTGCTTGAACAATATGTCGACGAAAACCAACCCTCGAACGGATCGGACCGTGCGCCGAGGGGAATCGGCACACGACCGAGACGAAAGGCGGGAAACGTTGATCACGTGACTTTAACTCCACCGCGACGCCCGCGCCAAACGGCGCCTTGGGGGCCGGCGCCCTGTTGTTGAAGCGCTTGAAGTGGCTGTGCGCAGCCGCAAACGCGCGTTTTGCGCAAGAGGGGGATATGGTTCGGGGCAGAGCGTGTACTACCGCGCGGTGACGGCGTTATCTCTGCGACAACCTTTGTACCTTGACAGCGTCGTGCCGTAACTTGGTAGGCGTCGTTATTACGTCGCGCTGTACGGCAACCGCTCCCTTCGTCAACAACTGCTTTAAGTACTCATTTTTTCGCAGGGTCTCAAATGCATGGAATCAACTGTCCAACAATGTGGTGTTGCAGCCATCTCTGAGTTTATTCATCTCCCATATTGTGCAACTAGCTTATTTTACTTTTCGTTGTGTTGATAAATGTATTTGAGGTGTTGCTTCAATTTTATGTATATCTGCATAGATTTGGTAGCCACACGTAGCTTGTTTTTCATTGTTTTGTTTGCCCTACTATTTGTATCAAATATTTGTATTCCATCCTACGAAAATTCCTTAATGGGGTTGCAGTATTTTTAAATAAATTAATAAGTAAATAATAATCACTCGAGCTTACTCAACACTTCCAGGAACAAGTGGGACGAAAAAAGAGTGCACATCTCACAATTTTCGAAACAGTGTTTAATTGCAATTACGTGTTTTGAAATACTAAAGACCGGCAAACGTCAGTGCAGTACGTGCCTCCAATTTTGCTACTTGCGGTACGCGAGACCGTGAGACGCGAATTCCCGCGACAGAACTGAGGTTAACAGAATGCCAGGCGTTTGCGTTGTTTATCACAGTGAACTTACTTTATTGTCACGGATCTTTGAGATTGATTTCGCATAGCAATGCGTGCATCTGTCGCCAACACACTGCAGATCGTTTCTCATTCTTCATATACGCATCCAACTGTTTAACTTTTACGATTTATTTATTTTTATTTGTTCCATTATTTTTTGCTGTACAAGATCGGTAAGTCGAACTGCCTTTTTTGAAAGCGTAGTGACGTTATATTCGCACAACATCGAAGCTGGCCGCGGCGGCGAGACTGAATTTCGTCTCGATAGAGGAGCTTGTGTAGTGCGCAATGTCAGTGTGCGTGGCAGAACCCCAGATGGACTAAATTTACGAAGCCGTCCACTAAGGCGTGAATCATAGTCATACTGTGGTCCCATGGACAGCCTTCCTGATTCTGACGAAGCTTATACGCGCAGGTTTTTGGTTCAAAACAATGATTTGGAAGTTAGCTTTGCAAAAAAAAAATATTGTTCATCGAAATAAAATGTATACAAATTGTGTCCACATAAACAGACAGCAATAAATACTTTATTCCAAGTTCTCAAATTCTGAACTTGGAGAGTGCCTGACCAAATAGGATACAGTTCTTAATCACGATAATTATTCCCATGAAAGAAAAAGTGAAAATCTGTATTTATTTTGTTTTCCTTTGCTTTCAAACGAGATAACCAGTTCAATACAATAAACTTTCAAAATTACTATATTCATAAGATAAAAGCCCGTACAACAAGCTTTTAACCGTTAATAAATGAGTAACATGAGCGAGAGCAAGATGTTCATTCAAGTTTGAAGTTCAGCTTAGCGCCAGCGCAGAATAGGGTTGGTTGTAGGTGTTCTCTTGGCATAGCATTCTTACGGTGTAATGAAACCACTTTCACAGAGTTGTAATATACACTTATTCAATCTCTGGGAATACTGTGATATTCTTTTGAGTATTCCTTGTGCACGAATATTTTCACGGGTCTACTTCGCTGCAAATAATACACGCAGACAGTCTGGCAGTATGTCAGGACGACAGCTAAATATTTACTTTGCTGCTCTCGAGCGTGACATATTAAGTTAAATTGGTTGTATTGTGTCGCGCTCCGTATGCGCATCGTCTGCGTTCTACCCGCGATCCAAACTGTGCGATTAGGGAGGATATCAATTTGGTCTTTATACGGAACATGACGGCGACGGCTACGCTGGTGGCAAGAGCACGTCAAGCGTGGTCATATAATTGTTATTGCAAGAAAAGTAGTCTGTAATGGTCTTTGGTTGGAAAATACCCCAACAGTGCAACCAACCTAACCCATTTAAAAATTACCCACTAGAACCAGTATCTCGTGTTTGAATATACAGCATATGTCCATTGCCCTTTACGGCTGTTTACGACGTGTTTTCATAAAATGACAGTTGTCCGTGAGTATTACACCAGTATATGCCGCTGCGTTTGAAGGACAGTTTTTACAGTTAGGCTCAGCACTTCTCTTTTAATGCGCTCGTTGGAGCTTCAAGCAATTTGCGAATGGTACAGATAACGATACTGAGCATAGCTGCACTTTTCACAAAACCTCGCTCATTGATTTATATGTGGGGTTTAACGTCCCAAAACCTTGATATGATTGTGAGAGATGCCGTAGTGGAGGGCTCCGAAAATTTCGACCACCTGGGATTCTTTAATGTGCACCCAAATCTCAGCACAAGGGCCTACAGCATTTCCGCCTCCATCAAAAATGGAGCTGCCGCAGCCGGGATTCAATCCGGCGACTTGCGAGTCAGCAGCCGAGTGCCTTAGCCATTAAACCACCGCGACGGGATAATCTAGCTCATGAAGTGAATTCAAATACATGTATATCGGCAGAAATAAAACCTAGCAACGTGAGCGGTGACTCGATTTCTTCACCGAAGAAACAATATTCTCGCAAGCTTGCTACGAAACATTCCATACAGTTTTCTTCTTTGCAGCAATCCGCAAAAACAGTTCGCGACGTGAAGAACACAAAAAAGATGTCTTCAATGAAGTCGCACTGACAGAAACGTTAGGTTAAGGCTTGAATGACAAAAGCAATGCGCACCTAACAAAGTATTGATGGCGTTCGTGTTTAGCAGCAGCCAAGGTGAGAAGCAGCCAAAACAAGCGAAGTCCACGACGCACGCCAGGCACGTTATCCCACACCTTTTTTGGTGTCTCCCTGCATCTGCCCGTACTTCTTCATTGCCCTAAATGCTCATGAACACAGAGCGTGACAACGTTACCGTAGCGCACCGTGCCATCGCGTCGACGCCGTGTGCACTGCTCTCCCGTCCGATTCATGCCTGATCCCAGCCCGACGTTATCGCACCGTACAATCGCAGACGATGAAGACAAATTCAGGCCGCTATCACAGTCGCAAAAACACGTAGACGTATATTGCTTTAGAAAAGGCACTGTAGTAAATAACTAGTACACGTGTTTCGTTGAAGCTGTAAGTGATGTGTTGCCATCTTAAAGCCTGGAGGAAGCTGCGTAGCCCCACCACTTTTGGCTAGAGTGACCA
The DNA here is from genome assembly GCF_013339725.1 of Rhipicephalus microplus. Lineage (NCBI taxonomy): Eukaryota > Metazoa > Arthropoda > Arachnida > Ixodida > Ixodidae > Rhipicephalus > Rhipicephalus microplus. The sequence goes on from NW_023611780.1 coordinate 114,076, forward strand.
CTCTTAAGTTTCATGTTACTCTATGACTCAACTACCCACCGTCATCGACAAACGCGCTATAAGTAAGTGACAAAGGCGCTATGGCAAACGCGATGGGCACAAAATAACTACATTTCTCCGAAAAGTGCAAATGAGCCCAACAAATAAAATATCAAGCGGCTGTAAAATCCTGGAAGCAACTCAGCGAAAAAAGAAGCCCGAATTTACTGATTACAAGTGTAACTTAACTCTATAGTACGAAGCCACGTTGCCGACCACGTTATGCAGCTGCTTAAAGTAAGACGGAATCCTTAGTTGCCTCATCAATGGTGAAGAGTGACCGTAGGAGGCGTCAACACGACCGATGCAAGAAATATTTAATCGAGTGCTGACGGGACCTCATCTTGACGTCATGTGATCCTTTGACCAGCGTGGCATCGAAAGCCATCAAAATGTGTGACCACACAAGATGGCTTTCTGGTTTGGTCAGAGGTAGGCCGGTCCCAAAGACACTTTAAAGCGTCATCAATTGCAGAAAGGTTCCAGTGAGTCTGATGCCGGAGGCAGTGCTGAATGTGTTGTCGTCTCCAGGAGGGGGGTGAGGAAGGGTAACTACAAGTCAACCCTGCCGAAACAAATAGTGTGGAAAGAGTATGGATTTTGAAAGAATTTCGAAAGGAATATAGATTTTGCTTTCAAGCTTTGGACTGTACAGCAAGCGCGCGATGCGGCTGAGACCTGATGGTCCCGACGCGGGTGTCACTAACACGACCTCGTCAAGGTTTCCTCAATCAAGCAACCAATCAATCCATCAATCAATCATTCAATACAGTCACCTTCTTCTAGTGCAGAAGTGGCCGCACGCTTTTAGATCGTAAAATGAAATTCGACCAGATTCAACGCTAAGTGCCCGAAAGTTGTTTTTTCATATTTCACGTTTTCTACACTTTTCACGTCGGCTGCACGCCAGGTCACGGCACCGGATTATTCGTTTGAAGGGGTGCATAATGCGTTTCTTCGGCGAAGTGCCGCGTTTCCTATCTACTTCGCTTCGGTGTTCTAAGATGCGGCGCTCATCGTAACAGGGACGGCCTTACGCCTCCGGCTGTGTGAAAAGTGACTGGACAAATATACAATTTTATTGAGCGGCTAACCTACTCAAAGAGCGTCGCCGAAGATGAGCGCGATTTCGCGTGCGATAGTTTTCCAACTGATGAACACGTGATATCGTCGACATCGTGGCTGTTATCAAAACGCCCATGTCCCTCGAATCCAGAAACGCAAGCCGCCGGAGACAACGGACCGGCAGTTTCCTGTGGCTGGCAGTAGCATCAAAGTCCAGTTGGATCGCCGTGGCGCAGCCGCGTAATACAAGAAAACTTGCCGTTTTTGTTCCTTTGTCTTTTAAGAACACCGCGAAGTAACGCCGAAAGGTCAACGTCTGTCACCGTTCTTCTGCTGCTCTGCCCGACACGAAGCTGCCTTCTTTCGACCATCGGCAGCAACGTGCACATAGGACTGAACCTACCATCGAATGTCGAGGAATCCGCAGGTGAGCAGGGCACAGATTGCCTTTTTCCACTCTATAAGGATGATGGAAACATTGAATGATTTGTGCATTGAACGTGACAGCGGGAGGGCTGTTTTCAGAACAGTGGACCCAAGGAGTACTGTGCTGAAAGGTTAACACGATTGACTGAGAAGAAAAAATTCAGGCAGCTCCGCTCAGCGAACACTGATGAAACTGGTAAGCTAGGGGCTTAGTCTTCGCCAATTATATTAGCTGGTTCAATGAAATGGGATTCCGATGAAGTGAGGATGAATGACGTGTGAGGAGTGCCTGGGGTAGTTGCGGGAGTACTGGTGAATTGGCAGAGTAGCGAATAGTGAGCGTAGTGGCACGTTTCTGATGTGGGATTTACCTAAGTTTGGTGGCACATACCTGTCCATGAACTGCGATGGCCCCCAGACATGAAAAGCTCAACTAAGAATACCTTCCCTGTTGAAAGGCAGAGCCTGCCTTTCCCCTTCTAGTCGCTTTAGGTGAATGCGTAATAGCCCCTTGCGAAGTTCGTAGCGCCATCGCTCGGGCTCCTTGCGAAGCAGAACATTGTCGGGCAGCGGATAATACCGGAGTTCGCTTACCTAAGGTATTCTTGCACCGTGAGCCGGGCTATGTCAGACACCCGACGTTGTCCGCTGCGGTGTCCGCGCGCCGCAGGTATTATGTCTTCGCTCTCACTCCCTCTCGAATAGCAACAGCTGTGGCGTGCGCGCTTGACCTTGCTCCTAGAAAATGGAGCACGTGGTGCAAGAGAGCGTAGGAGAGGGTAAGTGCAAAGCTTCGCCACTCCTAATCTCACCGTTCGCTCTCTCCTTCCTGCGCCCCACTCTAACGTCCACTCACGCCTCACTCTCGACCATTCGCTGGCTGGGCGCCCTCTCAAGAACATCGGGAAATGTGTGCTCGACACGCCGCTGTGAAACGACTACGCCGAGCCGAGAACGCTCGCTCTTCACTCTGGACCGCTCGCTGGTTGGGCGCCTCTCAAGGCGATGGCTGAACTCGGTGAAGGCGAGTGTCTGACGGTAACGGTACCCTCTCTCGGCGCAACAAATGTCTTCGCATTTCCTTACGATTCCCCTCGGGGAGGTGGGGGCATTTTGCTTAACCTCCTTGAGCCCATCCGTTCCAGGTTATAGACGGCGTGACAACGCTTGTTGTGGTAAAGTCCCAGCCTTAAAGATGCGCCTAAATGAAATAACAAAGACTTCAAAATAAGGACTCGTGCTCCTTGAGAAAAAACAGCCTAGTCGTCTGTCAAAGTCGACAGCAATTCGAGACTGGATGCATACTATGAGAAAAACGTTTATTTAGAAAATCACGCCATTTTAATTGCCGGGACGAATGATGTGTGCCTTGGCACTCCCCACACTTTGGGTTCATCTACAGTTGTTCTTACAGTGGCGTGGTTTTGTTTGGACGTGTTGAAGCCCACTCTAAGGATTCATCCCGTGTAAAACTAGTATTGCACTGGCGAACGTGTGAATATTCTTGTCGGGAACTGGTTCACTGCGTTATTTTTCATAACAGCGCCGCATCGAGTGTAATACTCCTGTCACACGTGGCAACTTAAGTGCACTTTGAGCGAGTGTATTTACGCTCACGAAGTGTCATTTTGGCGGTTCGCTGCTACACGAGCAAGTGAAGTGTACTTTGGAAGGGATCACTGTAGCAATTGTTGGGTTTTTAGCGCAATATATATTTGTTAATTTGCGCCCGTGTCTCATCATCGGACCACGCTGTCTTCGTGGAAGTCGCACCAGTGGCACACAGCCATCGTAAACGACTAGAGAACGACTCGCCTACACATGTGAAAGTTTGCCTGGGAGTAAACAACGCGACGGACGCGGCCATTGCACAGCATGTGCGCCGCATCCCCGTTGCGGACGTGGCCGCAAACTGCCCGAGGATGAGAGCAGCGAGAATGTTTGTTCATTTATGGCTTGTTATAGTACATAGCGAAATCCTTTATAATGAAAACAATAGTTTAAATATAGTAGGAGCGCCGCTCTAAACAACGGCGTATTTCTGTGTAAGTCACTGGTACCAAGGCTCATAGGTCGGCCCTTTGAGAAACTACTCACTCATACTCACACACCACGATTTTTTCCGCCTTCACCCTCACTCACGTTCGTATTCACGTCTACTCCCACTCATAGGCCGTCACTCACATTCATACTCACGCCTACTCGCACTCATGAGTACTCACTAACGTTCATACTCCCTCCTTGTCAAACTCAGAGTACTAACTCACGTTCACACTCACTCCCTCTAACACTCAGAGTACTCACTCACGTTCATACTCACGCCTACTCACACTTATGAGTACTCACTCTCGTTCAAACTCACTTCTACTCACAGTGAAAGTACACATTCACGTTCATACTCACTCTTACACATACTCATGAGTACCCATTCACTTTCATACACACTTATACTCAGAGTACTCACTCACGTTCATACTCAATCCTAATCACACTCATGAGTACTCACTGACGTTCAAACTTACGCCAACTCATACTCGAGGCCCTCACTCACGTTCATACTGACGACTACTCACACTGATGAGTACTCACTCATTTCATATTCACGACTACTCAAACTTGTGAGTACTCACTCACGTTCATGCTCACGTCAGCTAGCACTCATAGGCCCTCCCTAACGTTCATACTCACGACTACTCACACTGATGAGTACTCACTCATGTTCATACTCAGGCCTACTCACAGTCACTCACGTTCATACTCACGCCTACTCACACTTATTGTTCATGGCTCACGTTCATACTCACGACTACTCACACTCCTAGAGAAACTTGGCTGCTGGGCGAGTTGGTAATTCATTTTAACTGAGGTGCGCGAAAAATTGAAGTACAAAAGGAAGACACCTCGAGACAGTGCGCCATGTCCAAGTGTCTCCTTTTTGTGCTTCAATTTTTCGCGCACCTCAATTAAGACTCATAGTTACTCATTCACCTTCATGCTCACGCCTGCTCAAGACCATAGACCCTCACTTACCTCCGCACTCCCATAAGCATTCACCTTCATACTTACGCCTACCCATACTCAGGCGCACTCACCCCCGTACTTTTACATTCACATACTGATCATAATCACAGCAGGACAAAGACCTCTCCGCTGTTCCAAAAGTCAACTAGGTCCTTTGCTTGCTGTTGCCACTTCATACCCGCAAACTTCCTAATCTCATCTGCTCACCAAACTTTGTCTCCCCTTTTCCCGCTTTCCTTCTCTTGGAATTTACAAAATAACCGGCAGAAAACGAAAGTAATGAACAACAACCTCGAAAAAAAAACAGCGTTTCGAGATAGGTGGCAAGTGCACTTGAAGTTGGAAAAGGTATATGCGTCTACTTAGGACAGGTAGTACCTGCGGAGCCGAGCCACGAGACTGAAGTAACTAGAAGAAAAAGAGTGGGGTGGAGAAGATTCAGCAAGCATTCTCAGCTCATGGCTGGTAGATTGTCACTATCCCCCTAAGACGAAGTTAAATAACAGCTGCATCTTGCCGGTACTTACCTACTGAGCAGAAACCTGGTGGCTTACAAAGCGGGTTCAGCTTAAATTGAGGACGACGCAGAGAGAGATGGAAAAGAAAATAGTAGTTGTAACCTTAAGAGTCAAGAAGGGAGCAGAGTGGATCAGGGAACAAACCGGGGTTAAGTATTTAATAGTTGAAATCAAGAAGAAGAAATGGACATGGGCTGAGCATGTAGCGCGTAGGCAGGATAACAGCTGGTCATTAAGCATAGCTGACCATTTTTCCCGAGAAAGCAAACGGGTTAGCGGGAGACAGTAAGTTAGGTGGGCAGATGAGATTAGGAAGTTCGCGCGTACTTAATGGCAGCAGCAAGCACAAGACCGAGTTGAGTGGCAGATCATGGGAGAGGCCTTTGTCCTGCAGTGGACGTTGTCAGGCCGATGATGAATATTAACATTGAGGTAGCATTACGTGTACTCAGGTTACTCAAGAAACAATCGAGCTGAACAATTGTCGCTTTCTTCAAGGGTTAGTCGGCTCCACAAACAGGCAATGACTCAGCGCAATTACGACGCACCTGCACATTCATTTGTCTGCCATAACGCGTAGGAGACTCTAAGACATCGTTTAGAATCTCAGTAATGTTTTCATCATCATCATCATCAGCTTGACTACGTCCACTGCAGGACAAAGGCCTCTCCCATGTTCCGCCAGTTAACCCGGTCCTGTGCTTGCTGCTGCCAATTTATACCCGCAAACTTCTTAATATATTCTGCCCACCTAATTTTCTGTCTCCCCCTAACCCGTTTGCCTTCTCTGGGAATCCAGTTAGTTACCCTTAATGACCAGCGGTTATCCTGTCTACGCGCTACATGCCCGGCCCATGTCCATTTCTTCTTTTTGATTTCAGCTATGATATCCTTAACCTCCTTTGTTCCCTAATCCACTCTGCTCTCTTCTTGTCTCTTAAGGTTACACCTACCATTTTCTTTCCATTGCTCGCTGCGTCGTCCTCAATTTAAGCTGAACCCTCTTTGAAAGTCTCCAGGTTTCAGCTCCATAGCTAAGTACCGGCAAGATACAGCTGTTATATACCTTTCTCTTGAAGGATAGTGGCAATGTACCTGTCATAATTTGAGAGTGCTTGCCAAATGTGCTCCACCCCATTTTTATTCTTCTAGTTACTTCAATCTCGTGGTACGGCTCCGCGGTTACTACCTGCCCTAAGTAGACATAGTCTTTTACAACTAGAAGTGCACTATTACCTATCTTGAAGCGCTGCTCTTTTCCGAGGTTGTTGTACATTACTTTTGTTTTCTGCAGATTCATTCTAAGACCCACCTTTCTGCTCTCCTTGTCTAACTCCGTAATCATGAGTTGCAATTCGCCCCCTGAGTTACTCAGCAATGCAATGTCATCGGCGAAGCGCAGGTTACTAAGGTACTCTCCATTAACTCTTATCCCTAACTGTTCCCATTCTAGGCTTCTGAAAACCTCCTGTGAGCACGCGGTAAATAGCATTGGGGAGATTGTGTCCCCCTGCCTTACACCCTTCTTGATTGGTATTCTGTTGCTTTCTTTATCAAGCACTATGGTAGCGGTTTATCCCCTGTAGATTTCTTCCAGGATGTTTTATATACTTCACCGACGCCCTGTTTTCGCAGTGTCTGCATGACGGCTGATATTTCTACTGAATCAAACGCCTTTTCGTAATCTATGAAAGCTATATATAGTGGTTGGTTATATTCTGAGCATTTCTCTATTACCTGATTGATAGTATGAATGTGGTCGATTGTTGAGTAGCCTGTTCGAAATCCTGTTGTTCCTTTGGTTGATTGAATTCGAATGTTTTCTTTACTCAGTTAGCAATTACCTCTGTAAATGGCTTGTATACAACAGAGAGCAAGCTAATCGGCCTGTAATTCTTCAAGTCCTTGTCATATCCTTTCTTATGTGTTAAGATGATGTTAGCGTTCTTCCAACACTCTGGTACTCTTCCCGTCAGGAGGCACCTCTGTAAACAGGGTGGCTAGTTTTTCTAACACAATCTGTCCTCCATCTTTCAGCAGATCTGATGTTACCTGATCCTCACCAGCAGCTTTGCCTCTTTGCATGCTCTCCAAAGCTTTTCTGAATTCTTCTATCATTACTGGAGGCGTGTCATCTGGGTTACTGCTAGTTCTTATAGTAATAAAGTCGTGGTTGTCCCGGCTACTGTACAGATCTCTGTAAAACTCCTCCGCTATTTTAACTATCCTATCCATATTAGTAGTTATTTTGCCTTCTTTGTTCTTTAGTGCATACATCCGATTTTTGCTTATCCCAAGTTTCCTCTTCACTGCTTTAACGCTTCCTCTGTTTTTCAGACCGTGTTCAATTCTCTCCATATTATACCTTCTTACATCGGATACCTTACGCCTATTAATCAACTTCGGAAGCTCTGCCAGTTCTATTTTGTCTATTGTACTTGAGTCTTTCATAATTTGACGCTTCTTAATGAGATTCTTCGTATCCTGGGAAAGCTTTCCAGTGTCCTGTCTAACTACCCTGCCTCCAACTTCAACTGCACACTCCGTAATGATACTCGACACATTATCATTCATTGTATCTATGCTAAGGTTGGTCTCCCCTCACTAAGAGCCGAGTACCTGTTCTGAAGCGAGACTCTGAACTCCTGTATTTTACCTCTCAGTGCTAGCTCATTGATTGGCTTCTTGCGTATCAGTTTCTGTCGTTCCTTTCTCAAGGCTAGGCGAATTCGAGACCGTACCATTCTATGGTCACTGCATCGTACCTTGCCAACCACTTCAACATCCTGCACGATGCTTGGGTGGGCACTCATTATAAAGTCTATTTCGTTCTTATTTTCGCCATTAGGGCTCCTCCATGTCCACTTGCGGTTTTCTCGTTTACGGTAGAAGGTATTCAAAATCCGTAAATTATTGCGTTCTGCGAATTCTACTAGTAGCTCTCCTCTGGCGTTTCTAGTACCGATGTCGTAATCTCCTACTGCCTGGTCTCCAGCCTGCTTCTTTCCTATCTTTGCATTAAAGGCGCCCATCACTATAGTATACTGTGTTTTTACCGTACTCATTGCCGATTCCACGTCTTCATAGAAGCTTTCAACTGAAGCGTCATCATGGCTGGATGTAGGCGCGTAAGCCTATACCACCTTCATCTTGTATCTCTTATTCAGTTTAATTACGATACCTACCACCCTTTCATTAATGCTATAGTATTCCTCTATGTTGCCAGCTATGTTTCTGTGAATTAGGAACGCCACTCCCAGTTCTCTTTTGTCTGCCAAGCCCCGATAGCAAAGGACGTGCCAATTCTGTAGCACCGTATAGGCCTCATCTGTCCTCCTAACCTCACTGAGCCCTATTATATCCCATTTAACACCCTCTAGTTCCTCGAATAGCACAGCTAGACTTGTCTGAATAGATAAGGTTCTAGCGTTAAACGTTGCCAAGTTCAGGTTCCAATGGCGGCCTGTGTGGATCCAGAGATTCTTAGCACCCTCTGCTGCGTTGCAGATCTGACCGCCGCCGTGGTCAGTTGCTTCACAGCTGCTGGGGACTGAGGGCCGTGAGTTATTTGACGTATGCATGTGGGAGGTAGTGGCCAGATGCTGCACCTGGGTGGCCAATCCTTCTCTGGTGAGGGAGTGCGTTCCCGGCGGTGGTTACCGGTGAGGCCGCACCCCAGGCCTCTTAATGCAGTTCCATCACCACGCGGATTTTTTTTATCCGGTTGGGAACTGTGCGGCACCGGGATTTGAACCACGGACCTTTTGCATGCGAGGTGGATGCTCTAACCACTACGCCATCGCTGCTGCTAGTAATGTAATGTTTTACAAGCACTCAAAACGCGCTTTCGTAGGCTACGACGCACGCGCGCTAAATAGTGACGCTCTCGACAGCTTCAGTATACTACACCACCGCCGCTATGATTACCCGCCAGAACCCAAGACGTTGCCATGCCATCCGGCTCGGCCGCTTTGTTCGTTCCAGTGCCCCTAGCCCCTTCTGACTGCACTAACGGGACAGGCAGGCGCCGGGGCCTCGCCGCCACGTCGGCGCCGCGGCCACCCCGGCAGCCCAGCCACTGGTAGGTGTTCTGTGGCCCGGCGCGACCGTCGAGACGGCGCCTCCCCTCTCTGCCTCGCCTTCAGATGGAATGCGTTGCGTACGGCAGTTTTGCATTCGAGAAATTGTGTGCATCGTCGGAGATGTTTTCCTTCCTCTGTGGGTCGCGCTTCACGTGGAGAATTCGTTGGCTCCATGCCGGCACTGACGATTGCAAGGGGCCTTATTTAGGAATCTGCGGATGCGGTTAACGTCCATTGACAGTGTGCGTACGCAGGGCTATCGCGGACAGCCGAATGAAATGGTAATTAACGAGTTGCGTTATGTGTTTTTTTGTGCTAGCCCGTGTTATGTGAATGATAGAATAAATTATCAAGGGTTATTGGGCGCTTATTGCACATTGTGTCTGCACTGTTGAAGGCATAATAAGCCGCCCAAAAGTGAAGCGAGGGTAGAGATTGAAACGGCGATGCGAACAGGGTCCAGTTACGCTATCGCATATTATACTTTTGACGGCGAAGCTCAACCGTCCCCCAAGGTTTTCTTTTTTTTTTCTTATTGGGGCACTGAGAAGGCGAAGTTTGCACACAGCTTCGCGCTTGAGAGGTCATGAGATCACTTGAGGTTTTCGTTCAAGGCAACCTTCACTTGAGGGACAATGCAGAGATAGAAACTGCAAAATCGCTGGGCACAATGTGCGTCGCGCATACAATGTGCTTTCTCTCGGGGGCGATTTCAGCGTTTGTTTGTTTTTTTTGTCGCTTGCGCAGTGCATTTATTTTTTCTGAACCGGCTGGCGCGGCGATTTTTGTTAAAAGGCTTCTCAAGGCCTTGTTGTTTTACATGTATTATCAGCGGGTTGCGTAGACTGAAGGCGCAAGAGGTAAGTGCAGCAAGAACGGTAGCTATAGGGACAGGCTGTTCAAAGTTATTCAGCCTAGGAAATTCAAATTACTATAAAATGGGCGGCTGCCCTCAACTCAAGTTTTGCGCGGTCACCTCGCCCCCCCCCCCATTGATGTAGGATGGCTCCCCCAGTTTCCAAACTAACTGAAGGCTTTTACATACAGGAAGCTTGCATGCCATAGTGCCCGTTATTTCCAACGTATTGAGGACGCCGTTGGGGTGGTTACACATGTTTATCAAATTCATAGTAACTCACTCATGTTCCTACTCGATGCTACTCACACTCACAGCAACTCACTCACCTACTCAGTCAAGTATACTCACACTCATGAGTACTCACCCACATTCGTACTTACTCCTACTCACATTCATGAGCTCACTCACTCCTAATCACACTAATGAATACTCACTTACGTTCATACTAACGAATACTCACACTCATCAGTACTCACTCATGTTCAAACTACTACTCACACTCATGAGTACTCACTCACGTTCATACTCTCTCGTTCTCACACTCAGAGTACTCACTCACGTCCTTACTCACTCCTACTCACACTTACAAGCTCTCACTCATTCCTACTCACACGGATGAATACTCACTCACGTTCATACACACGGATACTCACACTGATGAGTACTCACTCACATTCAAATTCACATCTACTTACGCTCATGAGTACTCACTCGCGTTCATACTCACTCTTACTCACACTCACTATACTCACTCACGTCCATACTCATTTCCACTCACGCTCAAAGTATTCACTCACATTCATACTCACTAATACTCACACTCAGAGTAGTCACTCACGTTCATACTCACTCTTATTCACACTCAGAATACTCATTCACGTTCATACTCGCTCCTTCTCACACTCATGAGCACCCACTCACGTTCATACTCACTTCTATTCACATTGAAAGTACTCATTCACGTCCATACTCACTCTTACTCATACTCATAAGTACTCACTCACGTTCTACTCACTCCTACTCATACTCATCAGCACTCTCTCATACTCACACTCACCACGTTCAAATGAGTATGTTTGAGTGTGAGTGAGTGTAATCATGAGTGAGTGTACCGAGCTATGCCAAGGCTACACACTTGGTCGCAGCGAAGTGAGGTTGGCGAACGCACTTGCCGGCAAGTGTACTTTGTAGCGAGTGACACTAAACTTGCTCGTGTGACAGCGCGCAAATGACACTCTCGGCTAAGTGTACTCGCTCGAAGTGCACTTAAGTTCACGCGTGACAGGGGTATAAGGCCTTTTATGCTCTCCCATAGTGCAGTGTATAGTACACTAAATCGTTACCCAAAACATACTCGTAGCTCCCCGGCTGAGATTGCTGAGTCGCCGTGTGATGAATGTTGCCAATGACCTCTGTTAGGCGCGATGGACAGAGTCCGTCTACGCCTTTTGCACTATGTGCTACGTGAGTTAACATTTATCTCAGATTAAGTTCTAGTATGATAGCTGTGTTTTCGAGAGTCATGCACAAAAAAAAAGTGGGGGAATTGCGTGTCACAGCCACGCCGCGGCGGCCTAGTGGCTAAAGAACTGGGCTGCTGACCCGCAGGCCGTGGGATCGAATCCCGGCTGCAGTCACAGCCCCGCCGCGGCGGCCTAGTGGCTAAAGAACTGGGCTGCTGACCCGCAGGCCGTGGGATCGAATCCCGGCTGCAATACCGACGGAGGCGGAAATGCTGTAGGCCCATGTGCTCAGTCTTGAGCGCATGTTAAAGATCCCAGATAGCCGAAATTTCTGGAGCCCTCCACTACGGCATCTCTAATACTCCTATGGTGGTTTTGGGACGTTAAACCCCACATATCAATAAATCAATCGGCGGGATTGAATGACGGCTGCATTTTCCGTAGAGGCAAAAATGCTGTAGACCAGTGTGCTCAAATTTGGGTGCATGTTAAAGAACCCCAGGTTGTCGAAATTTCCAGACCCCTCCACTACGACGTCCCTCATGATCATATGGTGGTATAAGGACGTTAAACCCCACATACACATTTATCAAGGAATTGCGGGTCACCATGACAACGTTTGGATGCTCGTGTTATCAGTCGAAAAGTGTTTGCTAGCGCAGGCGTGAGCACAGTGGTCCATAAAGGGTGTGGGGTGGGGTCCCTCTAGTTTTACAAGGTAGAAACAAATAAATTCCCTGGATATTCTTAGGAAAGTACCGCCATTATTTTAACCAAGCCGCCGTGCACCGTTCTCTCGGGCCGCCATGAGCATCACGTGCGTTATCAGCGTGGCATAGCATTCTTGATAGTAAAGTGACGCGAGCCGGGTGATAGGGCCAATGCCCACACGGTGGCCAGTCGGGAGAGGGTATAAAGAAGGTATGGACACTTGGTAGAGGAGGATTGGGCACTTTAGAGAGGATATGGAGGAGAGTGTCGGTACTTTCTGTATATTACGAGATTTTAGCAACAACTACACGAACGCGCCCAGACTCTCGAGGGGTTCAAGGAGCAGCGCTAGCGTAGGATACGCTCCGTTCACTCCCGTGCATCTAGCGAGCACTTGAAAAGAGAGCTCAGTGTTTCCTAGTACCAATTATTAGTAGTTAGCATTTGAGGCCATAGATGCCCAGATGATATTACACTACAGGAACACTTCTGAAGTGTTCTGAACACTTCTGAGTGTACTTCTGAAGCAGTTTTCCTTAGCAACTGTCTTGCCGGGCACTATGTTTTCGTCCTTTTCACCTTTTGGAATTCATCATAACATGAAGTAGATGCGATATTTGGTTTAGCCAATCGTATGTATTATAGTTCGAAAAAGATAATAATGTTAAGTTGGGTCTAACCTCTCAGAACCGCGATATAATTGTGAGAGATGTCGTAGTGGAGGGTGCCGGAAATTTCGACCGTTCCGTGTTCTTTAACGTGAACGTTATGCGCACAGTATACGGGCCTTTGGCATTTAGCGTTCACTGAAATGGGACCTCCATAGCCGGAATCGAACCCGCGACCAAAACTGAACTGTTACACTTTCCGCATCAACAAACCAACGAGAAATGCATGATGCAACTATGATATTTGCGAGACTTGTACCCTGGTTTCATGAATTCAGCGTGTTTACTACTGTTGAAGTAGTACTTTAAAAACGAGAAAAATAACCACCAGTAGCGTCAGCATCGACCCCAGCTATGAAAGAATTCAGTAGTTGATAACGTCTCCTCATGACGTCATCGTGATATTACAGGTCGCCATAGATTGTGACGCCATCATGAGGCCATACGAGGACGTCATCACGCGACATCGTCGCTTGGTCAAACGAGGCAGATCTCGGAGGCAATGCAAAACCGCGTAGAGTGCTTAAAGCTTTCGGGCGGCGGTGTGTATATCGGTGCACTAGACTACGAAGTTCGGCTTCCGTATTCAAGTTAATTTGGGCAAATTCAAGTTTAATTACCACTACAGTGAACTTAACGCAACACTCACAGTCTAAAGCACATTTTTTGCCAAAACGAAGGCATGCCGGGTTTTTTTTTTTTCTTCTTCGATTTAGAACAGTGTACCTGAGTTCGTTTACGAGGCAGACAGTTCTGATGAATTCCTTGAGTAGCATTTGTCGTATTTATATTGAATAATTGACGTGGTGTAATACTAGTTTTGCGGGTGTTGTAAACTGTTAGAGCTGTTTTTTATTCCTTTTTTAAAATTCATACTAGCGACACTGTCGTATTGCATGTGGTGCCGGCGTTATCAATTATTTCTGCACTGTTCTTCTTTTTCTGCAACTCCCCTTCTCCAATCATTTCGCTGTAACTCCACAACACTACAGGGTATTCAGGCCTACAGTGTTGCGAAATAAACAAGTAAATGGACCAGGATCATAATAATACCACAGTCCCTTAATACCGTTCTGGTCACAAAACTTCTCCGTCACTCTATGGGAGAGCTTGATATGGTGCCAAGAGCGGCCGCTACGCGGCGCAAGCCGTCCTAGGGGGGCCATCGCCCCGCTGCGTTCGGCGGAACGCACTAGGCGCGGCGGCATCCCGAAGGCGTTGTGTGGTGGCAGCTCGCGGTTTCTGCATCAGCGAAACGCGAACTTCATGTGCCAGTGCACCGTGCTCAAGGTGAACGGCATGAAAATTCGAATGAACAATGCCTAAGACGTGCTGTGTGACGGGTTGCAGCTCCGGATACCGAAGCAGCAAAGAAAAGGCATCGCTCTTCTGTTTCCAAAGTAGCGCCGAACTCCGAGAGAAATGGAAGCGAGCTATACCGAGGTTGGAAGCTGGCGGTTTCAGCTTCGAAAGTAAGAACGTTCGGGTGTGCGAAAAGCATTTTGATGCTAGCGACGTTGTGAGAACCGACGAGCACATCGTGAACGGGGTGGTCGTGTCGCTTCAGCGAGAGAGACCGAGGCTTCGCACGAACGCCGTTCCAAGAATTTTTGACGGGCTCCCGGCGTACCTGACAAAGTCGAAACCGCGTTCACGGCCTGTGGCTCAGAGGCAACCAGCGAAGAGGCAGCGTGAATTGTCACCGGAATGCGCAGCAGTGGAATGCCAAAATGTCAACACCGACTCGGCAGGAGAAGCCAGTGATGGTAAGCTCTTGAGGCGGTTTAGTGGCGGCGTTACTTTGTTCCCTCAGTCGCATGACCCTGTGTTAGCGGCTGGTGGCATTGAGGCGCTTCTGAACAGTGTTATTGAATTGTATTACAGATGCAGCAGCCAGCGATAGCGAACACGCAGATCAGGCCTGCCAAACAGAACAGGCAGTGTGTTCGTTTCTTGAAGTGCAGGCGCTAAATGCGCAGCTTTCGAGTACGCGGCAACGACTCGAACGGTGTCAGAAGCAGCTTGCGAAGATGAGAGTCCTGGCCAACAAAAATGCAAGACTCTTGCAAAACCATGACAAGCTATCTACCCGCGAGAAGCTTATTTACGATCAGTGCATCATAAAGGCAAACGCGAAATCTCCAAAAGCTGCCAGGTAATCTTCAGTCGCACATAACTGCCACGAAGCTATGAATATAATCGCACATCTTTTTCGTGCCACTGTCTTGTGCATATTTTTTAAGAGCAGTGCACGCTAGCATTGCATGTCAGAGTAATCCTAAATCGCCCGCTTTGCATGATCGCACAATGCAAGCTGTCTGTTGCTCTCGTACTGTAGTAGGGGTGCATGTTAATATTGAAAATGACAAGGCATTTTTAAACACGGTGGTTGTGTATTGCGGTATGAGGAAAGATGGTGTGATGCATGTCGTGTATCTTCTTTTTTCTGCTTGCTGTGTTATGCACTTGCACTGTTCACTCACCAGCCTCGGTTTACCTGAATGCACAACGAGCCTGCACTCTCTTTAGGTACAAAAAAAGCATGGATTTAGGACTGCCTGCTACTGAAGATTAAGTCGACAGCGGTCTATACATTCCTTCACGAGAATGAGTACCTTCCCTTGCCCAACCCTCGCACCCTCTACACGTACCTGAGGAGCCTCAAGGCTGACTTTGGTTTTGACAGCAGTCTGATTGTTGGGGGCATTTTGCTGGACAGCCGCACAGTGTCAGCAAGTGTAGGTTGTCTGTTGCACTTTTTAGGGACAACAGCTGAGGTTGTACACTTTTTTTTGAGATGTAGATTACATTTCTTTCCTCGAGAAAAAACAAAGCTTCGCGGGCAACTGTGCGCAGTTCATGCCCTGCAAGTGGTGGGCAGTAGCCACAGTGTTAAGCATAATGGCTGTGTATGTGAGCACGCCTTCCCATTTGTATATAGTGTTGTATATCTTGTATACATTACACTGTATATTTTCGTACTATTCATATTTATCTGCATATGGTGTAAATAGTGTATATTCAAATACAGTTTATTTTAGGCAGTGAGCTAAGGCAGAGTGCAGCTGTTAATGAAATGAAATACACATTGTACAGTAGAGTCACAGATTGTGTAACATTGCTCAGAACAGCTGCAATTGTTTCTAGTGCTTTTCTTCTCCAAAGTGTTGTTCTCAGTGTATTTGTGTAAATAAATGTTTTCCAACTTTCTCCCCAATACATGCACCATATGTGAATCTCCCATTCATAAGTACACACCTGACTACTAGGCGGCCTATCATTAGCACCAAATTTAAGATTTATTGCATGCCTTAAATCATAATCGCCCTTCCCCCCCTCCCACCCAAAAAATAAAAACAAATGTGTGATGAGGTACCTCGGTAGTGGCAGAGGTCGCCAAGCGGCTAGCACTGGCATCAAAAGGAACTTCCAGATTAGGCTGCTGTACTTCCGTTCCCGGAGAAATCATGGGTTCTCGGGCGGTAAATAATAATGCCCTACACAGTAAACACAAGGTAACGTCAAGCGGCGGGTGTCCCGTGTAAACTGCGTGGAAAGAAGTGATCAATCAAATGTTGGGCACGTTTAGAGCGGTCGCGAAAGCCCTCGGCATCGAAAGTCCCCGCGTCAAAAAAGCGATCGGCGCTCACAGACGTGTGTCCAAAACAACTGCGCATTTGGGTATAAACTCAATTGAAAGGTCTGGAATAGAACTTCTGGCTCAACCATTGAGTTCATTTGAATACTTGGGTAGTAGCGCGCGAAAGGCGAGCCGGATATAAACCAATGTGATTGCTCCTGTACTACCCAGTCGTGTTTCATTTCGTTCACCTTCCTCCCCCTATTAGCGGCCCTACCAGAATATAAAGCTCACCTACCACATAAACATAATCGCCCTTTGGCCGGGCGCAAATACAAACATGATGTCGAGGAGATCAAGCAGTAGCTGCTCGCATCAAGAGCATGGAGCATAAGCATCGTCTTTCAACACTTGTGAGCTATAGCTCGCAAGTACCGCTTCGAGGCATCGTAAGTATGCATATAATTGGGCTATGAGACAATTATTGACACAATGCGTTATCGCGCGGTGTGAGAACACTTTTAATGCGCTGCTATTTATAAGGTGGGCCCGCACTTCCAAGTAAACTACGCGTGCGTTCCAAAGTAAACAGCTCTCATTCGTCGTCAACACTGGATCCTGTATCAACTTATTTATCTGGTGGCATTGATGCGTTCAGAGACGTTTAAAAAAAAGGTAACAGGAAGAACAGCACGCACATAATCGCGTCGAAACGTCGGCCTCAGTGCGCATACAAGCCCAGCAGTGGCGGCGGCTTGTGGCCCCCCATACGACGGGTGGCGCCTCTAGCGACATATTTGGTCCCTATATCAACCTTCGGGCGGAGTTTCGTAACCAGAAAAGCATTGAAGGACTCTGATAATACTTAGAACTGATCTCTTAGGCACCCGTTCGTGTGCTTAGTAGCGTAAAGGTTGGCCGGCTTCAGCGTAACTGATAGAGCGAACGCAGACGAAAGAGAGAGAACGCAGAGGCTGCCGACATCACGAGCCACCGGCCTCCAACGTTGCCTTCTTCTTCTGACACGCGTGCTGGCCCCTCCGATGGGCGCACGTATGCAGGTCTGGCGAATGCCTTACGGCTGGCCTTGCTTGTCGTAACGCGCTGTCGGCGTTTCACTCTATTCACGACGCCCGCAATGCACCAAGTGCTGTGCAAATCATTTCAGCACTGGTAGTTTCTGTGACAATATGTAATGAATTTCAAAATTTCATAACTCTGCCTATAGCCAAAACTTCATATACGGCTGGCGTTGCCCCAGCACGAGGCTGCACTCACTGTTCGCATTAAGAAGTATCGTGTTCGTCGGCGATTTTAGTTTTGTTCCATAATAAAATATTGTAACAGCGAGCTGTGATAAGATGGTTTTATTTACAGGAGGTGAACGATGCTTGTTTGCGGCAGCACACTGCAATCGTGCCAAGACTCTTCGTTTTCCTCTGCTTCTCTTCTCTACCCTTTTCTAGTCTGTTACATTCCCCCGCAAGCAGACGAAGCCCGTAGGGCGAGTTATGATGCACAAGGAGGGAAGAAAGTTTTCAGGCGAGCAACGTGAGTGAGCTGCGTTCTGCTCGATCGCCGACCATTGGACAAAAGACGAGCTATTACGTAAGTGAGCTGGCTTAGACGCTCCAAAACTACAAATGGGCCTGAATATCGTGACAGAAGCTTTTGACACAATCCACTCTTGCGTTGCGGTGTCCAAAGTAACACCAAGTCACCTTTTTCGAAAACCGGTTCGTGATGGTCGTCGTATCGTTCCTTCGAACGACGTTGAGAGGCCAGAGTTCGAAGACGAGCGATTCGACGGCCTTCTTCCGCGAGGCACAGGGTGTTTGATACAGAGTCGTCATTGTGTAGAATGAAGGGTAAGAAAGTGTCTAGAGGGATTGGTGGCAACCTGGTGTACAACAGATAAAATAGGCTGAAGTTCGTTGTTTAATGTTTTGCCGTGTTGTACGCGTACGTATTAAGAGGCAGCACTTCATCCCAGTTCTTGTGATTGTAAGAAACGTACCTGGCAAGCATGTTGGTCAGCGTTCTGTTTGTCCGTTCAACGAGGCCATTCGTCTGTGGGTGATACGGTGTGGAATGACGGAACTGTGTCGTGCACATGCGTAGTAATTCTTCAACGGCATCGGCAGTGAACTCGCGGCCACGGTCGCTGATAATAACACGCGGTGGGCCATGGCGAAGGACCACGGAGTGAAGCAAGAAGTCCGCCACGAATGCAGCGGTAGAAGAGGAAATAGCTGCGGTTTCGGCATACCACTTGAGATGATCTACGCAGACGATTATTCAACGCTTCTTATTGTTAGATAACGAAAATGGACCCATAATGTCAATTCCTACTTGTTCAAAAGGTGTGCTGGGTGGTGTTAACGGCTGAAGGGGACCTGGTGTAGCGGTGGCCGGGCGCTTGTGACGTTGGCACGTCTCGCAGCTAGCGACGTAACGCTTCGTCGTTTCGTACATCTTGGGCCAGTAAAAGCGTTCCTGCGTGCGGTTCAGCGTTCTAATGAAGCCGAAGTGACCGGATGTCGCATCGTCATGCATGGCACGTAGAACATCGGAGCGAAGGCTCTAGGGGACAACTAGAAGGAAACGTGCTCCAGGTCTGAAGTAGTCAGTTTTATAGAGCAACTTGTCTCGGACAGTAAAGCGACCGCTGTGTTGGGAGACACGTGCGGTGGCAAAAAGAGGATCCAAGTTGAGATCATTGCGTTGTTCTTTCTGGAAATCAGCCGCGTTGGGGAACGTGCTTGTAACAGCAGCAAGGCAGTCTTCAAAATTCTCAGCATCGCAGTCAGTGGTCGCAAGAGGAATCCGGGAGAGGCAGTCTGCGTCAGCGTGACGACGGCCACTCTTGTACGACACCGTAAAGTCGTGTTCCTGAAGTCGCAGTGCCCAACGTGCGAGGCGGCCAGAGGGGTCACGCAAACCAACCAGCCAGCATAACAAATGGTGATCGGTAATTATCTTAAATGGCCTCCCGTAAAGATAACAACGAAACTTCTGTACAGTGAAAACAGCTGCCAGACATTTCTGTTCCATAACTGTGTAATTGCGTTCTGATTTGCTCAGGCAACGGATGGCATATGCCACGACATGCTCTGTGCCATTGTGACGTTGTACAAGCACCGCGCCTACACCGATACCACTAGCGTCCGTGTGGACCTCATGACAGTCGGGCAAGATGGATCGAAGTGACGCAACAGTGGTGCTGACGTTAGTACAAACTTAAGTTGTGAGAATGCGGCGTCACACTCTGGTGTCCAGTTGAAGGTTGCATCCTGTCGCAAGACGTTTGTCAGTGGATACACGATCTCCGCAAATCGTGGAACAAAACGACGAAAATATGAGCATAGGCCGACAAATGAGCAAAGTTCTCGTGCGGACTGCGGTGATTTAAAAGAGCTCACTGCTTCTATCTTGCGAGGATCGGGTCTGACGCCATCCTTGTCGACCAAGTGCCCCAGCACGAGAGTTTGACGTTCGCTAAAGCGACATTTTTAGAATTCCGAACGAGCCCGGCTTTTTCCGATGCAGTCGAGAACAAGACTGAGACGGTTGTTATGTTCCTCAAACGTACGGCCAAAGATCACAACATCGTCAAGGTAGCACATGCATATCTCCCATTTTAGACCACGTAATACTGTGTCCATGAATCTTTCAAAGGTGGCTGGAGTATTACAAAGGCCAAAAGGCATGACATTAAATTCAAATAAGCCATCCGGAGTTATGAAAGCAGTCTTTTCTTTGTCGCCGGGTTCCATAGGTATTTGCCAATAACCTGACCGCAAATCAAGCGTTGAAAAATAGGAAGCGGCATGCAAGCAATCTATGACGTCATCAATCCGTGGTGAGGGATATACATCTTTCTTCGTCACTGTGTTTAGAGGCCTGTAATTTACGCAGAATCTCCAGGAACCATCCTTTTTCCTGACAAGAATGACCGGGGCTGCCCACGGGCTGGACGACTCTTGCACGACCCCTTTGTTCAGCATGTCCTTTATTTGTTCGGCGATAATTTTGCGCTCAGAGGATGACACTCGGTAGGGCTTTTGGCGGATGGGGTGTGCAGAGCCAGTGTCTATTCTGTGACAAGCGCGGGACGAGAATAACTGAAGGGGTGCATCTCTATGTTTGAAGTCTAAAGCAGCAACATGCCGGGAAAGGACCTGCACCAGCGCTTGCCGTTCCGTCGTACTCAGAGTCTTGTTAATCATAGCGAGCATTAGATCTTCATTATGGGGAATATCACAAGCAGAGGAAGAGGTGGGGAGGTCCGTAGCTATTGCTGCTATCGAGTTGCATGAGGCTTCATCAAAGAAAGCTATCTTCATCCCGCGAGGAAGCACAACTGGCGTGGCAGAACAGTTCAGCACCCACAATGTTGCTACTCCTTTTGTTATGCACACAACAGAACAAGGCACAAGTATGTCCTTCTTAAAACAGTTCTTGCGTAGAGGCCCCACTACGAGGTCAACACAAGCATCATCAACCACCGTGGAAGAGACTCGAACGGGTGTCAGGCACCAAGATGGTGCTATCACTTCATCAATCACTCTAAGTGTGTTCCTGTATTCGCCACGGTAGTCTTCTTCAGAGAGCGATGGTAGAAACAAATTGTTTAGTGATATTTCCCCACTACCACAGTCAACAGAAGCACCGCATTGCTCCAGGAAATCGATACCAAGAACGACATCGTGCGAACAACGAGATAGAACCAGAAATTTCGATACGAATACTTTTCCAGCCAATGAAACACTGACAGCACATACACCAAGAGGATTAAGCCACTCGCCGCCTACACCACGAAAGGTGGTTGTATCGTCCCATGAAAACATAACTTTGCGACCTAAGCGGTTTCTGAAGGCGAGGCTCATCACAGTCACAGTCGCCCCAGTGTCAACTAACGCCATCGTCGGTATTCCATCAAATAACACATTCACTTTGTTTTTGATCATAACAATAGGCAGAGGTATATCTTGAAAAGACCGTCCGGCGACCTCACCTCCATTGGTCGCGGATGCTAGTTTCCCGGTGGCGGAGAAGAACAACGCAGAGGAGACGGCGAGCGACGAGAACGGTTGGATGGTGGTGTCAAACTCCGCTCGGATGCTGGCGAATCACTGCGTCTGGTCTCGCGCGAAAAACGGTCCCTTGGAAACAAGTCGGTTGTCCGCAGGTCATATGAAGCACCGGGTCTTGGTGGCGTAGACATGGCTGGTGTCCTTCGTGATTGGCGGCGTTGTTGACGGCAATACCGAGCAATATGCCCAGTGAAACCACAGTTGTAGCACACGGGAGGGTCACGGTTTATACCATATTCATTGGAACGAATCCTGGGCCGCTGCTGTCGGCGAGGAAGTTCGTTATCACGCGAAGAACGGGTTTCTGCCACTCTCTGGAATTCATTGTATTCGTCGTAAGTTACATCTTGGTAGTAGGGTTGGTACTGTCTTTGCCGCAGCGGGACGTAGTCCGGCTGAGAGCCCCGAGTATAAGAATGTGGCTGTGCTCGTCGTGATCGTGCGTCATAGGCAGGGCCTCTATCGTATAGACGTGGCTGATACTGAGGTGTGGCATCAGAATCCTCAAAGCCCTCCGCCACTCGGTGCGAGGAGAATGAAGCAACGTTTCGCTCGAGCTCTGGTGGCTGATAGGGGGGACGAGTGCTTGGGCGGTTAGCCACTTGCGCGTACAGGCCGAGTTCTTCACGTACTATCTGCCGGATTGTTGTTGCAAGATCAAGCGCCTGGTTGCTGTCTATACACGCGATGGTCGTCACATTGGGTAGCCTGCCGAGCTTTGGCGTGATGCGCCTTGTCTTTAGTTGCTCGAAATTGCGGCAATGACGAATGACATCGGTGACAGATTTCAAGGTGTCTTTCGCGATGAGGAAACTGTAAACATCCTCGGCGATTCCTTTTAGAAGAATGTGCCCGACTTTGTCTTCCTCAGACATTCCGGAGTCAATGGTCTTACATAGCTTTATGACTTCCTCAATGTAGGTCGTGCAAGTTTCACTTGGCACTTGAGCGCGTTGCATTAGCGTCTGTTCTGCTCTTTTCTTTATCGTTGTTAGGTCGCCGAAACGCTCTTTTATTTCAGAAACAAATCTGTCCCACGTCGTTAGCGTTTTCTCCCGATTCTCGTACCACATTAATGCAGTATCCGTCAGAAAGAACGCGACGTACAAAAGCTGAGAAGCGGCATCCCATCTGTTAGCGGCGCTCAGCCATTTGTAATGGATAACCCAAGCCTCGACGTCTTCATCTGGTCTGCCGGCAAAGGGACGAGCATCTCTCAGTTGTGGAGCCGAACTGGTCGGCGCAGAAGTCGAGAGGGGTCGGTGTTCATTTGCGTTGTGGGACATGTCCAGACCAGATGGATTCAGTGGAAGTCCAGCAATGCGACGGCTCCGTCAAAGAACTTGCGGTTCACCTTCCGTCTTCGGGTGTCGATTACCCAGCACGTCCACCACAACTGTAACAGCGAGCTGTGATAAGATGGTTTTATTTACAGGAGGTGAACGATGCTCGTTTGCGGCAGCACACTGCGATCGTGCCAAGACTCTTCGTCTTCCTCTGCTTCTATTCTCTGCCTTTTTCTAGTCTGTTACAATATGAATAAGCGTTTAGACACAAGACCCAGGAAAGATGAGACACAGCATCGTGTGTACAACTTCCCGCCTTCGTGCTTTGTCTAAACGCTGTTTTATATATTTATCATGAAAAGTCACCAACTCACCCAATCTTGTCTGTTTCTATTGAAGTAATAATCCTATGTTGTTTTTCGCAGACATGGCCGACATTATCGCGCCTAGAGAGGAAAGCGCCGATGAAGAAATACCGTCGTCGGCCACTTGGGGTGCGGATGGCGCTTGTGGCGTAAAGGCATCGGTCACTTCGTGCGAGACTGGGACTGAGTCTGGAACGAAGAAGTCCTCGGTTGTCACGGTGGTGTATTCGAACGTGAGTAATCCTCCACGCGTTGTCGAGTGTCTGTGGGTGGCTGTGGTGTTTAAAGGTACTTTAGCTAGGCTCGCATCAACACTTCCAGGACATGGACTTGGTTGAGTGAATGGTGGTCGCGGTGATGACACCACCGTACGCTGCAACCGCCGTTCACTCAACCATGTGGTAGCTGCTGTATGCATTTTCCTACCTTCATAGAAGTGAGAACCATCCATTTGTCCCTGACATCAGCGTTATAAACTCTGCAAAACATAAAAAATTGCACTACCCCTCCGAAGAGAATCCAGATGGGAACCCAGATGGGACGCAATTTTTATCTTGGACGCCTGCTGGTACCTTTACTGCAGTAAATCCTTCATTGCACCCATTAATGCAATTTCTTTCCCGATATGAAGGCTGCCTAGGGTCAGTTTGCCACGAAGTTCTTAGGACTGACGTAGCTCAGTTGGAGAATATGGTGCTGGCACGCAGGGGACCCGGGTTTGAATCCCATTGTGTCCTTTGTTTTCTTTATTTACTTAGTTCTTTTTTTCTCGCTTTGCGCGATGGTGGTTACGGACACACGACACGCGTTCTGACCTCATAACAGCTCTCGTTGTAAAAGTCACTGAGAAGAGATATTTTACTGTTAATAAGTCTTGTAAAGTTTTTACTATAAAGTTAAAAACTCGGAAAACTGACTCAGACATGGCTGTTTACATTGTCTTCCCTGCTCTCAACAAATGCCTTATCTTTATTACAGCATTGTTTCATCTTTTGTCTGCAGTGCATATCTATTACAAATGCTCTGAAGTTCTTCAATCGTTTTCTTTTGACTGAAAATACCATTTAACCAACTTGGAGCACAAGTGGGTGCTTTTGCATGCACACTACACTTCAGCTAAACTTGACTTTTCCTGCATACGCAGTAACCCTCCCTCAAAGTTGTGGTTACAGCCAAATAATCACACATTAACATTAAGCAGCTGCTTACAACTGAATTTTTGTGTCGATGTAAGCTCGGTTGGTTGTGAACAAATGGTCAGCGGTGTCCGTGACCTATAAATTCTGTTGCTTCCTTGCTTTAAAAAAAAAGCGCCAGCCCTGCGTGGTAGGCGCAGCACAGTGACAGCGAAAGCTAGAACAGCAGCCTTTCAGAGCCTTTTCTAAACACTCATTAGGTAACTACTGCAAGCACACTTGCTTGATACCCACTACGGCATTATTATTTTTAAAAATGTGGGTAGTAGGCCGGCATTAGCTATGCTATTTTTCGTCATCCTTCTGAGAAGCGTTGTATCTGCTAAACACTTGCAAAGAATTTAGCAGTGGCTGATGACAATGTGAATTATGGTTGAAGTCGTTTACCGCCACAGTTAATAGGGGAACAACAACAAGCTTCTGTAATGGGTTGGAGCATTGAACGGCCAAATCGTTACGCTATTCGCATTGTGTGACGACTGGTTGTTCTTTGACAGTTTTAAAACGCTTTATAAATCATATTAACGCGATAGCTTTTCAACATAAAGCCTGCCTAAGGCAAGTTTGCCAACAAGTCACTAGCACCAGCGTATCTTAGTGGTCGAATAATGAGCTGGCACCCAGCGGACCGGGTTTCGAGGCCCATTGTGTCTTTGGTGCTAATTTTTTTTTTGTATTTCGGGCAATGTGGTTACGGACACCGGCGGTGGCAGACAACTGCGCGAGACCCGAGTTGTGATCTCAAAACAGCTTTCACTGTAAAGTACATCTGACCACGTGAGAATCGAAGCCAGGCCGTCTGCATGGCAAGCTGGTGTTCTGCCACACAGCCGCGATGTTGCTCGAAACTTTTTGAGAATAACAAAAACACTATATGAATGTCATGTAGCGGAAGAAGTGTCCTTAACGCGTTACATGCGTGGCAGGCACGTATCATCACGCCACGCGTCGAATAATGTGAACTAAGCGACGAGTGCTTGTTTCGAAGTCCCTCTCTTTAGAAAGCACTTTTTGAACAGTGGTAGAGCTTCGCGTATTTCCTAAAGAATGCATCGTGAGCCATTTGCTAATTTTCATATATATATATATATATATATATATATATATATATATATATATATATATATATATATATATATATATATATATATATTATATATATATATATATATATATATATATATATATAAGCCGGGAAGGAAGAAATCAGAATGGTATAAACACTGTACATTAGGGCATCTTATGATACAATAAATTGGAGAAGACACATTGGTGATGTGTAGTCCAAGGCACCACGCGCCATGGGGTGGCTACAGAAGCTCGCAAACCGTAAAGTGGGTTTAAGAAAAGATTCGCTAATATTGATATATAAACTTTATGTGTGGCCTTTCATGAAACTTCGGGTTTGTATTGCTTTCTGACAGTGTAACTTATAAAATGAAACCTCTAATATAGCTGGAAAGAGAAGCGTTGCGTTTGTGTGAGGGTCTCCCAAAGTTTGTTGCAAACAACGTGTTGTATATGGAAGCTCGTGTACCTTCTCTGCTATATAGGTTTGAAATTCTTACTGTGCAAGCATTCTTAAAGATATACAGTTCTTACCAAAGACGCTAATTTTACGTTTTCATTCAAGAACCAACTTCATTCTTCGAAACAAGTTTTTCACGACTACACATCCCGCAAATCATATTTGCACAAGCGATGCTACTGCAACTGAATGTATAATAAATATATTGGCCTAATAGACAACCTGAGGTCAATGCTTAGCATACCATTTGATGATATATTTCCTCATAACGTGAAACAATTGGCACATAGTTTAGAAGAATATATAGTTCACCTGGAGATAAGCAATATCATTGCGACTGATGCATCTGTGTCCAAAGAAAAGGCTATAGGGTTGGCTGGTTCTTTTCGATACAACTCCCATATTATACTCCTGTATTCATTGCAGATTTATTGGCTATTGTTCTTGCCCTACGTAAATTGCCCTCAAGCGAATTATCAGCAGTGATAATTACAGATTCATTATCAGTATGTAATGCACTTTCTGCGGCAGCAAGTTCAAAGCTGATGAATACGTTTCGTCATTTATTACCAAAAGACGTAAAAAAAAACTGCATTTGCTATGGGTACCAGGTCACCGCGGATTATATTTGAACGATATGGCGGACTCTTTAGCAGCAGTATTCCGGAGTGGGCCACCATCCCAGTTTTGCCAGATACGGCTTACGTGGCAGCGCTAAGGTTCCGAAATGCTTTTGCATTGGGGAATAGGTAATTTGGATAAATGAAAAAGATTTCGGGCATTTAAGGTATTGCTGGAATAAACAGCGGTGTGTATCTTGCGAGTTAAAGGTCCCTTATACCAGATTGCGCTGTACAGTTCGACAACTAAATAATTACCTTAACAAAGCTCGACTCGGGGCATCACCGCTGTGCAGTTTTTGCAACAAAATTGAAACAATAGAACATTTCTTTTCATTCTGTCGTCATTACTCTTATCAGAGAAAAAGATTTTTAGAAGCCCCACTACAGAAGTAGGGAACTCAAGTAAATGTACCAGTACTTTTATCACTTGGCGGCACTTCATTTGGTTACTGCCACATGGATATATGGTCCACTGTGTTTGACTACATCAATACAAATAAAAGATTACCATGCAAGTCTACCTAACCTTTTTAGATCTTTAGTTTATAATTCGTAGCTATGTCTGTCAGGAACAAGAGATGGTTTCACCGCTTGCTCAGCAAGCATTTTTGTGTATGCAGTTTATTCTCTAAATATAATTTTTCATGTTGACTTTTTATTTCACTTTAATTTCATTTAAGTATCCTACCGCCCGGTACTTGGCCCATTCCTCTCTGTGGGTGA
Source organism: Rhipicephalus microplus (assembly GCF_013339725.1). Taxonomy (NCBI): domain Eukaryota; kingdom Metazoa; phylum Arthropoda; class Arachnida; order Ixodida; family Ixodidae; genus Rhipicephalus; species Rhipicephalus microplus. Next base: position 141,325 of record NW_023611780.1, read on the forward strand.
GCGCCATCCATCTGAGGTCATCAGCATCAGTATGAGCCAGGCCACGTCACACACACGCGCACACACACGCACACACACACACACACACACACACACACACACACCACACACACACACACACACACACACACACATACACACACACATGCATGCATACACACACATGCATGCATACACACACACATGCATGCATACACACACACATGCATGCATACACAAGCACACACATGCATGCATACACACACAACATACTTGCACCTGGACGCATACACACACATGCATGAATACACACACATACACACGCATCCATGAATACACACACACAACACACACACACAACACACACACATACACACACATGCATGCATACACACACATGCATGCATACACACACGCACACACATGCATGCATACACTGTTAGAAATTTTCTCTGTCGCGATGGTAGCGGTGGCGAAGAGCGTCGAGCCGTCGAGCGGACTTCGCTGAAGCCTTAGCCCGAAGGCGAAACAGGGAGGCTATCGTTTTGAAAACAGCAACAAAAGTAGCGTTTACTGTAGCAGGTTGTCGTTTGTACAAAGCCGGCCAGCACGAAAACGTCAGCTGGGGCAAAATCTTCTAACATGGGGCCGGCTCGGCCTTAAATGGCGTCTTCGGTCCATTCTCTCAGACCAGTTCTCGGGCTCGGAGGGGGAGACGTAGCCGTACCCGGAACTGCAAGGTGGTTCGGCGGAGGAAGTGACGTTATCCCCGGAACTGCACGGTTCTTCTGCACGGAAGGCGGCGCTGGGAGGGGGGGAGACAATTTGTCGGAACAGGGTTCGATCTCGTCAGACGTGCTCCCGAACGAGGAACATGTCTGTGGCACAACAGCACCCCCGCCGCCAGACAATGCATCCGGAGTTTTGAGCCGTCAGCGCGGCTCGGAAGGAGGGATGCTGGTTGACCGTCGGTAGCCGTTCCGCTCTCTCCGCCCGTTGAGACTTCCATAGGCCTGCAGAGGTTGTCTGGAACGACGGAGTCGAACACAAAGCCGAACCACTCTGGCCAAAGCAAGCACCCTCCAAATGCCGATCAAGTCGCCAGACCAGCAGAAACCAAATGTTTCCTCGAGATTACGCTGGGCTAACAAATAGCATCACGAGCAACGAATCTCGGGAGGAATACATAATGCGGACACACCTTTAGCTAAGTGTCAGTGCATGACATCGCTAAACCAAACAGAATTTTTTTTCAAGCGATTCTCAATTGTGATTTAGGCAGATTCTGGATGATCGAAGCTTCTGAGGATTGCTCAATTTAGCAACGAAACTACAATTTAGTACGCCGAGCAATCCTAAATCACGCACATTGGCGTCGCCTGCAAGCGTCATATTGTCAATTTAACAAAGTTCGTCCTCCTACAAGCTCTCTTTTCAATGCGCGCAGCCAATATGATCAAAACAAGATAAAACACGCTTGAAAAGGTAAGAAAATAACAATGAAAATCAAACTTGCGCACGTTAAAGAAAACAAAGGGAAAAGTTAACCTGCACTGACGCGCATAATGAATGTAAGGTCAAACAAAAAAGGTATATTTAAACAGGGGCTTTTACTTAGTCTTATCTGTTAAAATAAAACCCACTAACTGTTACTTTTGAAATATTATGAAAACAAAATTAATCAAACAAACCTGAATATCTGCTTCTCCGATGACAAGGAAAGTAAAACTTGCAAAAAATTTAGACTCATTCCTTGCTCAACGGCTTACGAAAAAAGTAGAAAAACAATTTATAAAGCTAATTACAATGTCTATTCTTAGTAATGGCAAGACGGGGCCCCTCTCAGACGAACTCTGGGGAGTAGTGCACTCCATAGCTTTCGGGGGATCCGGTCTTGACAAAGGCACAACGAACAAAGCTGTTTGCCGAACTCGGTAGCAGCAACTTTTGACGTACAGCCGCTTAACTTGAACAAGAAGGCACCTGTACTGCCTCGTTTACGCCGCCCGTTCAACCAGCGACCCTTTCGCCATGGTGGAGAACAACCGCTCGTGTTACCGCTCAAGCGCTCCCAACGTTTCCCCACTTGCTTGCATCTACGCGGCAGTGAAAAGGATAAGACCAGGTGGGGATCTCGGCGTTCGAATTTTCCTGAAATTCGGTATTTCTTCACGTGCTTCCCGCCTAATCTCGATCTCAGTGATGGTATGAGCCTCAAACATTTCCTATAGAGCCCTTTCGCGATCCTACGCGTAGCCCTGAACCTGGCGTCTCGAATGAAGACGTCACGGCATTTAACAACTGCTTTAACATGTTTGATGCTTCTCGTGTTTTCCGTGCTACGCTTTTGCCGAGGCCTTTTGCTTTTCGAATGGCTAGGAACGCTAGAAGCCCCGACACACTTATTAACAAGTGCGCTGCCTTCGACAGGTTCTGCCAAAACTCTATGCGGCTGGACCAACTTATCTTTGTGGTCATTCTTAGGTGTCTGCTCTGGAGATGAGAGGAAACGGAGATTTTGGCTTCGGAATTTTATTGAAGTTCCTTTCTTCGCGACGCACTTCGCATTTGATCTAGATCTCAGCAGCGGCCTGAACTTCAACTTTCTTTTATTGAGCTTTGTCCCGACCTCAGCCCTGACACTGAGCATGGCACCTCGAGAGCCATGGCGTTTAGCCACTTTCACGCGTTTGGTGTTCTTCAACTTTGCCTTATGTTCTCGCCGGCAACTCTTCTCAACAGAACTGATCGCCGTGCTCGCAGCACTGGCATTCTTATTCGCAAGTAGCCTGCGTTCAGTTTGTGGAGTCAAAGCTCCAGATAGGTTTGCTAGCTTTTCCTCGGGCCCGTTGCTAGCTGTCTCTGCTTGCGACAGAACGGAATTTCCGACGCCTTTAAAACCAATCAACTCGCCTGAAGGTGTCTCTCTTGTTTGTAAGGGTTCTCTCTCTCTTTCCAGGATAACCCGTGTTCGCAGGCCTTCGTAGTCGGCGTCCTGCTCTCTTTGACGCGATTCATTCTCTCGCTCTCTTCGGCAAGCGTCTACTTCTGGCGCCTTACGGCGTGCTTCGGCGCTGTCTTTATCGCTCCGACTTTCAGCAGGATTTGAAAGAAAAAAATATCTTATCAGATTGTATCTAGCCTGGCTAAAATCTCCTGCTTCCCGGTAGGGTAAACAACTCAAAACATGCGCGATTTCGCGCGGCAACAACGTGGAGAGCTTCTCCACCCAAAGGTCACGGCTAACACCAACATTACTGCAAACAACTTCAAAATCATCAAGAAAATGGGCGATGTTCTCGCCTGCCTGAAAGTTGTGGAGCTGGTGTTTCGCTCGCTCCCACTTAAGGGCTTGAATTTTAAGGTCAAGCTCTCTAATTTTGAGGGCATGCTCTGTCCTTCTTCTGCTCTCCTCGGCTTGCCACTTTTCGTGCCTTTGAGCTTCGAGCTCTTCGCGGCTTTGCTCGGCCTTCTGCCTTTGCTCACAAACGAGCTTCCAAAACGCGTCAGCTTCCTCGGCCGTCACATTCTCTGCCCGCATCACCTCGAGAATCGCTTGTATTGTTTTAGCGGACCCGGTGGAAATCCCCATGGCTCGACAAATTTCGAGGAGGTCCTGCACCAGGTACTGCTCCATCGCGATCTCGTTTCTCGTGATGCTCTGCTATTAATATTCATCGTACTCTAAAGCTAGTCTCATGGTTTAGAGCACGTGAATAATAAATTACAACCAACAAAACACAAAGCGCTCTCCTAACATCTGCCTGTGCTAGAGAGGTCTGGCGAAATGAACAGTAAACGTTGGGCACTCACCCAACCAAAGTAGCCGACGATGGTCCAACTCGTGGCTGCCATCGAGCACTATCAGGCCTTCAGGGATCCGGTCCAACTTGACAATGTTGAGATCCGGGGTTGCTTGTCCCAGCTTGCCGAACGATGAGAACAGGGTAGCGTATACCAGCGTATCCAAACGCTGATATCAGGTCGGTCGTGCTCGAGCTTCCAGGGGTCTGATCCGGCGTGCCAAACGTAAGATATCGTATCCCGAAGCTGGCAACCACTGTTAGGAATTTGCTCTGTCGCGATGGTAGCGGTGGCGAAGAGCGGCGAGCCGTCGAGTGGACTTCGCTGAAGCCTTAGCCCGAAGGCGAAACAGGGAGGCAATCCGTTTTGAAAACAGCAACAAAAAGGTGCGTTTACTGTAGCAGGTGGTCGTTTGTACAGAGCCGGCCAGCACGACAACGTCGGCTGGGGTAAAATCCTCTAACATGGGGCCGGCACGGCCTTAAATAGCGTTTTTGGACTCTTCTGCACCAGTTCCCCAGAACGGCACAGTGGCTCGGCTGAGGAGACGCAGCCATACCCGGAACTGCAAGGTGGTTCGGCGGAGGAAGCGACGTTATCCCCGGAACTGCACGGTTCTTCTGCACGGAAGGCGGCGCTGGGAGGGGGGGAGACAATTCGTCGGAACAGGGCTCGATCTCGTCAGACGTGCTCCCGAACGAGGAACATGTCTGTGGCACAACAACACACAACACACATGCATGCATGCATACACACAACACAAATGCGTGTATGCATACACACATACACACATGCATGCATACACACATACACACACATGCATGCATACACGCACACATACACACACACACGCATGCACAAAACACACACACACACACACACACACACACACACACACACACACACACACACACACACACACACACACACACACACACACACACACACACACACACGTATATATATACACACCCCGGGCGCAGCAATTCATAGTCTCACCTCATTTTCGGTTCTGAAACATGCCGCAAGAAAATGAGTGACTGTGATAGTACAATTGTGAAATTGCTACACACCATATATGTGTGACGTATGAAGTGATGGTTGGTAGAAGCAGAAAAGAAAGAAGTGACAATGAAATAAACATGGCGTATGAGCCAGGCCACGTATCCCATTCATCATAGCGTCACACGAGTCGACAGGATGAAGACCTGCCAGAACCTTCATCAGCCGCTCATCATCTAAGCATCATCATCCGCATGACACCCTGAGCATACATGGACTACCGTACAAGCGCCTAGCATTACACATTGACCAGCATCATGTCAGAAGCATCTACTTACCTTCCCATCCCCAAGTAGACCAGAGCAGTGGACGATGGACCCGTACAAGACTGGTTCGACCTGTTCGAGTTCCACGCTACCGCTGCATCGTGGTCGGAATGGGAGATGGTTACGAACTTTGGCGACTACGTCTCCGGTGAGGCCTTCGAATTCTACCTCACCCACATATTTCAAAACGACGAATCATGGAAAAAGATCGAACAAGAAATGATCGTTTGATTTAAAGAATACAATGACGACTACGACGGAGACTTGCCTACAACCAACCATTCACAGACAACGACATTCCGCCGTCACAGTCCACGCTTATTTCTCAAGGAACGTAGGGTTCCACAAGGTTTCTGTTCATGAAAGCCAGTATTTTCAAAGTCGTCGCTCCAGCAAACGACACGAGACGTTGCTTACTCACCTCATGCACTTCAGTTTTCGCCTCGCATACGTTGTCCACCACCCGGTTTTCCATCACGCGGCTCTTCAAGCGCTCCTGACGCTCACCGTTTGCCTTATAAGGACACCGTGTTCACGATAGACGAGTTGACACACGGAGAAAATACCCAGTCGAGCCATGCTCCTTCCGCACGGGTTCATGCATCACAGTCCGGTGCATACACACTCGACAGTCGAAGCAACACCGTAGGATCACACGCATCAAACGCCACACGCTGCCATGCGCAAGAGCCTCTCGTAGTTGACGGTGTAGAAAAAACTTCTGAAGAACTTTCTATCAACTCTGAAGCATCATCTTCATTGCCTGTACTGCATGAGAACAGCTCACAGACTACCAGCTGCCGACTGGAGACCCCCTCAGGTTGTAATGAAAACCAGCGCGATGTTCAAGAAGGGCTTCCACCACGAGACAATCTACAGCAACGTCAGCAACGCCAGCAAAAGCAAGTCCGTGAATCGCAGACACTCCAACGGACACACCAACAAGGACGACGACGCGAAGCAAGCCTCTTAAAACAAATTCAAGAAACGAGGCAACTTCGCATAAGGGTTCGGCGCCAGAAACGCATTTGGCACAAAATATCAAGACTTCGCCTAAGATTACAGCTCCGAAACTTCAGGAAACACCGAACAAGACAAGAAGTCACCAGTTCTACCAGGCAAAGATTCAGACACCATCCCATTAGTTTACGACAACGGAGCCAACGCCACAGAAAAATACGAAAGAGACTGAACGTTATGATCTGTACAACGCATGAACATAGACATAATTCCTTGAACTTTAGTTCTTGTACACACAGGCTGCAAGCACTAATTCTGTCTCAGCTGCGACACAGAATACAGTGCGTACGACAGAGGATTTAGCGCTTACGACATTCGACCTTCAAGTGCTTTAAGGACTTCAAACCTTGTTCGTTCCTCGCAGCTGCTCAAGTCATGTCATAGTCAGTGCAGTTTTGCAAGACGCGGTTACCTTCTTCAGAACGCCACAGCTAACCTCGCACACCAGAACTCACCCATTCACCGGACGGCTGCACTCTTTTCTGAAGTTTTGTGAGTTTACGGAACACCACTCGAACATGAAACCAATTGTGTATGTTGACATTTGTGACTTCTCAACCTTGCCTTGTTTACTTTTTCTTGTTCGTAATCCATGCCTTCTTTCGGGGGGAATGGGAATCACGTGACGTATGAAGCGATGGTTGGTGGAAGCAGAGAAGAAAGAAGTGACAATAAAATAAACATGGCGCATGAGCCAGGTCACGTCTCCAATTCATCATAGCGTCATATATATATATATATATATATATATATATTATATATATATATATATATATATATATATATATATATATATATATATATATGGCGTGATAGAAATTTCACAATTGTACTACCACAATCACTCGTTTCCTTGCGGCATGTTTGAAGCATGCACCGAAACATTAGGCGAGCCTATCCATTGCTGCGCACGGGGCCATTTACATCCTCCACGTAATTTTCTTTTTTCCTTTTGAGACGCCTACAAAGCGACCGCAAGATCTCGCACTGCTAATAAAAGGTGCCTATAAAGCTGCTAGGTGGCGTGTTGGCTCTTTTTCAGGCGTTGTAAGATGTTGAAGGAAGGTCGCTGATGGCATCCCACCGCTGCCACCAGTTGTTGCGAATGGGGGGACTACCCGGTCTCCTGTGGTAGCGTGGTGTAACCGGGTGGAGGAACTGAACGCTGACAAGAAGAGGATACGAAAACAAAACAGGTTTATGGCACTATTTACACATATTTAAAGAAAAGGAAGGTTGGTGGTTTCACAAACCACGAGCGTGGTGGTTGAACGTTACATGGTTCAGAGCGACGTCCAGCACTGTGCGGCGTCGTTTTAAGCCCTGTTGGGCTCCTCCTCTCTGAGTGGAACACCAATCACACACACACAGGGGGATGAGCATGCACGGTCCACGTGAACACTGCACTGCAAGGCGGCGCCAGCAGGGCTCTTCCTCGTCGTGTGTGTGCCGCTTGTCGAGAGTTCCCACGATCCGGAAAACGTACATAAAAGGGTCTGCCGCACAGCTCGACTAATTGGCGGGGTGATTTGCGGTGGCCGCCGCGGTCTCTTTCAGGAAGACGCCGTCCCTGTTGTCCTCTTTCGTTGTGGCGTCGCGGTGACACGACGTCTCATCCTCCGGCCAGCAGGGACAATGCCTGGCGGGCATAAGCAGTCGGCCGGTCGGCTACTTGACTGAGGATTAAAGAAGCGCCGCTCCACCGTCAGCTCTGGCACCTGTCACGCCAGCTTCCCCGTCGCCCGATGAGTCGCCGAGGCCTTTAGTCACCGCTTCTGAGGAATGGCAAGCTAGCCGCTCCAATCACTACCTGGTGACCCCCCTCCCGCTGTCTAGCACATGCAGAAGGGGACTTGTATATATATATATTATATATATTAATGTTCATGTGTATGTATAAATATGTGCATGTATGTATA